>JBAMIE010000016.1:10473072-10488244 GCA_037177295.1 Kaempferia parviflora | reverse complement strand
GTTCTACCAAGCAAAAAAGCAGCCACAGAACCAAGTGTTGCTCCAATTGAATCAGCAAGAAAGCCTATGGGTAACCCAAATAGATATCCACCACCAAGCTGCAAATGGGAAACCGATTATTTTATTATCATAACTCGCCAACAAGATTCAATGCTAGCTAAATAAAACAAAAGTCATCATAAATGTTTTTCTCATTAAGTACCTACCAAAGAAAAGAGTAAATAATGAACATATAAAAAATTATTTAGCTACATTAGAGGTGCAGAGACTTGTAGACCCATATGAACAAATGAACATGTACTATAACAAAAATTAACAAATCTAAGCTAGACCTTTACATCATCAAGAGAACTCTATGCTTACACTAAGTACTGCAGCTGGAACAGCAAGTATAGTCAAAGGAATATAAGCAACGGCCCTGCTTACAGAAATTTAAAAAGTTCAGTGTTAAGGATAAAGAATGTTGAGAATGACATCAAATAGAAATTTCACAAAAGAAAATCAAATTATCACCAGCATGTCAAGCAAAAGAATATGTGTGATTATTAAAGAAAAGGAGGAAGGCACAAAAACCAAGGTATGCACTTGCAATTATCCTATTATTGCTGTAATAACAAAATTGTCTAGCAATGCTTCACTCCCAACCTATGCAAACAAATGCTCCAATACAAACAATTAATGTGCTTGCACCATAACGAAGAGCATCTCCATGCCTTCAACACGTAGTGAACAACTTAGATTTTCTCAAACCCATCCCGGTTAAAGAGGACAGCAGGATCATTATGTATCCATATGCCAATCCTTGGGAAACAATAAGTCTACTGGGTGATCATCATCTCTTCTAAACACAATCATGCTCTCTTAACTCTATATAAGGTCAGTTTTATCAACAAATTGTTAAATTTTTAGATTCTGAAAAGACCAAAATTACAGAGTTGTCAAATCTGACATCATCATCTCTCGATCTTCTTCTATAGTGCATATCCCTCTTGTTCTCTCCCAAACCTGGTCTAATATGCCCAGGAATTTATATAGTTAATGAGTCTCCCTCACATCCTGGATCCTGCCTCTTCTCCTTGTTCCCTACTTTTTCTTATTCCCTCTTATGCAAGGTCCAGTTGCAATATGTCCAGGCATTGATATGGTTAATGAACCTTACCCGGTTCTTGCTTCTCTCTCTTTCCCTAGTTCTTCTCTTTCCAACCATGTTCTTTTCTTTATGGTCCTTTTCTAATCTTTGTTTCAACTTGACAAAATAACAGCTTGAGCACCACTTATTCATGTGTGCTGAGGAGAATGGAAGGGGAACAAAAAAAAACAAATAATATGCTCAACCTGCTATCAAAATAGTCAAACAACGATGTCATACAAAGAGGGATTTTTTAACCACATTCCATGTGGATCCTCCTCATATCATCAAAATCTATTTATCTCAGTTGAGCCATATCTGTGGCTATATAACTAATAATATTCAAATTAATTTAATTGTTTATTTTTTGTTACTTTAACTATAATTTCCTTAGTTTCCCTCCACCACTCCACCCCATTTTAGTCTCTCCCAAATCATGTCAGTCTCTCCCATTTTACCATTTATTCAGATATATGAATACCATCTTCAAAATTATTTCAGGTCTGCCACCATGCCAAGTGAATGCAAAAAAAATGTGGCATACACAACTGCTCCATTCTCCATACTGTACATGAAAAACTTTGTTGTAATTTGACAAGATATACTTAGGAAGATCAAATATTTATGTAAAACTTGTAGACTTTAGTCACTGAGGATTGTGCTAGTTAAAAATGTGAGCCAAAGAACGAAAAGGTTGAAACAAAAAAGAAATCAAGAAGGCGTCAATGCTAAATACTAGTGCACTTACAACATAACAGGTCCCCATAGACCAAGATTTTGCTTTATCCAGACCAAGAACTCCCTCAGAATCTGGAAGCATAATTAATTACAGACGTTAATGGTTTACAGAGATGAACATGGTCTAGAGTAAAATATTGCATTGTGGTTTCCACAATGCCATGATGTGCATAGAAAAGCAGAGGTAATATTATGCCTGCTGAGTAAAAAAACCACCTTAGAATTGGCTACTTCAAATAATTTTAAATTCTTAGTCAAGTATCATAAGGTTGATCAGCATAGGAGCAATACGTATCTACAAATAAGGTTCAGCATCGGTGATGGAGATGTATTTTGTGTAGCATGGCATGCAATCCAAACAAGATCAAGAATGAAATTTCAAAGAACTTCATCATCTAATCAAATTGTTCTATCAATGCCAACAAACTCATCTTCCAGTCCTTCCGCACAGCTGTTTAATTCAATACAGCTAAAGACCTTTCAGAAAATCTCAGTCTTTTTTAGATTAACATGATAAAGTTTAGTTTGGACCGAAATTGTCATGTAGATTGAAAGGCATTTAGACATGAATCCTTCATAGGGTATTCCGGTATTGGTTAATTAATACGAAATCAACACGTAATGTCAAACTTAAGAAAGGAAATGGTAGTGCTAATCTTATTCTGACTCTTAAAACTGTTCTCGAGACCTTGTTTGTGCTTGATACTAAAATCAATCTATAGGCAAAAAACCTTCTTCCCCCGAATTAGTTTCAGGACTGTTCCTGACTACCAAGCAGACTTATTGGATTGTTGTTGCTGGAGAACTGTTAAATACTGTGATGGAGTGAGCTAGTTTCTAAATACCGTCGCAATCTTGAAAGGAACAATTTTTGAAAATAAATTTGGTCATCCAAAGTCTGCCAAAAAAATGTTGAATTGAGAACGACGAGAAACAAATGTTCGAATCACAGAGCATTCAGACCATTAAACACGAAGAATCAATCAATAACACGACTTTAATATTAGAGAGCAACAGTAAAAAGGCTACCTTTTCGACAGGAAGCGTGAAGAAGGCGACGGCGGTAGCAACGGCAAGGAGCACGAGGAGGGTAATCCTGACGGCGGAGAACCAGGAGACGGCCATCGATGACGACAACGACCTCCTCTTGCCTCAGATCCCGCCGCTCCTCCTCCTCTGTCGCACAATCTTCCCTTTCTTCGCCACCAAAACACAAAGCGAAGACCACAAGCCGAACCAATCGATCCCCCTTTCTCTGTCCAAAATGACACCTATTATTATTATTCAAAAAAAATAATTCAAAAAGATGCGCCATTTTCGCTGTCTCTCCTCTTCGGCCATCGATTTCTTTTTATTATATTTACCGAAATGATATGTAAAGATCATCGCGCAGTATTTTCGTTGTCTATTGTGATTCCACCTTCCTTGTATAGAACAATCGAGACCGAAAAATGATAGGAAAATCTTGTCGGGTCTCCGACTGACCGAGAAGCATCGGTTTCCGTCGCCAAGTTCTGCATGCGAAGAATGCAAAAGGCATTTACTTCCCAGTCTCCTTCCTCCGCAATGTGCCTTGAAAGGAGACGCCGCCACTGTTTGTCTACGGTGGCGCCGGCGAGTCAGCGGCGGAGAATGGACGTCTACAGGAGGCGGTGCCTTCGCCAAAAAAAATATCACTATAAATGTCAATCTCGCATCACAATTATTGGGCTCTATTAAGCAAACTTTTGAAGGCCCATTAATGGGCGTGTACGTAAAGTTTGGAAAAACGGGACCCATAACGTCCAGAAGAGACCCATTAATGATTTTTTAATAAATATAATTATAAAAAATGGCCTATGCAGGTCTCGAACCTGCGACCTTCGCGTTATTAGCACGACGCTCTAACCAACTGAGCTAATAGGCCAGTTGTTAAAAAAATGAAGAAGCATCATGTAGAGGTCGATATCCATCCAATACTAAGATCAGCACTGCAAGGGCTAATGCAAGGGGAATTCTATATATGCAATGCTCTTCTAATTTCCTCCATTAATTGTTGGCTGAGATCTCACGCTACTAGAAAGAAACAAATTAAAGAGATTGTAGAACGCAGAAAGCAATTGCATTGCGCACAGAGATCGTCTCTTAATTATCAAATTAAGAATAACAGTAAACTTTATTCCCTTATTTAAACCAGACGTCACTACAATAGTAATTAATGCATAAGCATAAGAATTTATTCTATGCACCGATTATTATGATTAACTTCCTCTCAATCATGGCTCCAAGTTAAGCCTCTCTTCGTTATGAATAGGATTAAAACCTTGAGGAGGAATATCTCGCAAAGGCTTGAAATTAAACCTCTCTTCGTTATTAATAGGATTAGGACCTTGAGGAGCATCATGCAGAGGTCGATATCCATCGGCAGTTTCAGTGGCCATGAAGGATGCTAAGATCAGCACTGCAAAGGCTAATGCAAGGGGAATGCTGTGCGTTGCTCTTCTAATCTCCTCCATTAATTGTTGGCTTAGATCTCACGCTACTAGAAAGAAACAAAGAGACTGGAGAACGCAGAAAGGAATTGCATTGCGCACAGACCTAATCGATCAACATATATAAAGAGAGATACTGAGTACTTTAGTAATGAAATCGTATCTTATCAAATTAATATTTTAAAATAATTAATGATGGCAATAATTCTTTCTATCTTTAGGTATATAATGTTGGACAATTTATTATTGTCAGAGATAAATGGTAAACTTCTGAATTGAAATTAATTGAATTGACCTAAATAAGCTAGAATCTAATGCTGCCAAGTAAAGCTTTCTGGTCGGTCTACTTGGGAAAACGAAAAATAAAATTAAGGAAAAGTTTTCAAATTGGAAAAGTCTCCGTCGTCTACTTCATTAAAATTTTTAGAGGGAATAGAAATGTAATTCATCGGCGAATGATTTTGGAACTAAAATCGATCACCACAAAATTGGACGAAAATTAGCGGATGGAAAAAAATAATAATGCATGTACCATTTTCATTTACAAAATTACACTATATACCGAAAAAATGACGATTGTACCTCTTTTAACTTACAAAATTATATCATGTATCAGAAAATGATGTATGTACATTTTTTTATTTATAAAATTATGTCGATATATCAACCTTCCTCAATCAAAATAAACAAACATGCAAAGGAAGGAATTTTTTTACTCTTTCTCTTCTTTTCCTCTAAAGATAATTATTCACCGTAAATTCTTTTCTCTTTCTCATCCGCGCTTTTGAGTAAACAGAGCATTAATCTAATGCTGAAAAGTATGAAGGATGAACTATTTGGGATGACTGAGCTGTTTGAAATAATGGGTTGCCTTGTATGATTGAGTTGCGCTATCTTATATGGTTAGCCGAGTCCGAGTTAACAGTGCCCGAGTTGTTAGAATCAATCGAGTCTGAGATAGAAGAAAGAAAAAAAAATGATAAACCCAGTTAGCCTCATTGACTATCTCTGGGGGTCAGCGTCGTACCTGAGATTTTGATGGCCCGAGTCGAGTTTTAATAAAAAGTGTCCCCTTATAATATCTTACTATTATTTTAACTTAAAAATTCATCTATATTTTAAAATATGATTCTCCTTTCAACGTGCAATCAAAATTTTTAGTGAGCCTGCAAAATGTATAATAAAATAAAGAGTTGAATAACATAAATATTTTAAAATATAATAAAAAAATAAATGGTACTGATAATCATTTAATACAATACATCTTGTTTCCGTTTTACCTAAAAAAATATATAATGCATATGATTTAGGAAGAGAGATATTAATTTGCTTGTTAGATCTCTCCTACACTTTTTACGAATGAGGTGCATCCTTGTTTCCAACTCGCTTTTAGATGTAACAAGCTAATTAATTTAATGACACAAATTAATTAAATGGAATTGGATGGAGTTAATAAGAATTAAGCAGGAGCAAGAGCACAGTAGAAGATAACAAGAAGAATCAGCGTTGCTTTTATCTCCCTCTCAACTTTTCCATTGTTTTAGTAACTGCACAAAACACACAAGATACAATGCTTCAAAATTAAGAGAATTAACACCGTAAGAGAGGAGCAAAGTTGATCGGACACAAAAGCTAGACAGCTCAAATATAAAACTTACCAAAATAGAAGATGAATTGAAGAGGCTACTATCGTCGGCTGTGTAGGAGACGATCACCCTTGAATAGGAGGAGCTTACAACAAAATCAGGGTGATAAGGATTGAGGATCAGCGAAATTAGGGTCACGACGAAACTAGGAGACGAGCACTTTTCTTTCAAATTAAAATTTCAGTATTAAATGGCTTAATTATTTCTTAATTTTTGGGCCCTTCGAAGAAGTGGGCCTGAGGCGCTTGCCTCCTGGGCCTCACCTCAGGTCCGCCCCTGACCATTGCACTGTTCCAAAGAAATCGATTATTATTTTTAGTTAGAGGTGAGTATTCAGTTACTTTGATAATAATTAAATTAATCAAATTAATTGAATATCAATTTAAAAATTATACAAAATTAATATTAAATTAACTGAATTAATTAAATTAATATCAAATTTTATATATATTTAAAAAATAAATAAGTATTTACTAACCCAAACACTAATTGGCGAAGGCTGTCTTCGACTGAATGGAAAAGAACCTTTCTCGCGCATTAATTCCATTGGATCGCTAGACTTAACTATAATCTCCACTAATCCTATGTAGAACAAAACAAATGAACCCCTACAAGACTGACACAAAACCTACCCACTCCGTTCGTCCACACAATTTCTTTTTTGGGCCGAAAGCGATAGGCTGACGAAGTCGGGTGGCTCCAAAGTCGCCGCTCGAGTGCTCGATCAACGCCGTACGAGACCGCCAAAGGATCGCCCGCCGTCCGATCATCATCCACGATCTGTATTTTAAAAGGGTCGGTCGTCAGCGCTCAACTAGTGCTACTGCACCGCCCGCCCACGTGGCGCTCTGCAATTGGCCCTTCGGCTTAAACTGATCAAGTCTGCCTGCCATTGCGATTAAATAATTATTTCTGTGAATTATAATTTTGGCGGTAAAGTAATAATAATTTTGGGCGGCAAATAATTGAGGTAAAACTCCACACCGCCCTCTTCACTTTCCTCGATCGGATTCGTATTTATACGATTCCGCCTCTTTAGCCATCGCCAGTACTGATCATCTGCTCGATCTCTTCTTTTCTCTCGGAGAAAGTTAATAATGGGGAAGGACACGGAGGCCGGAGACTACGGCGCCAAGGACTACACTGACCCTCCGCCGGAGCCCCTCGTCGACGCCGAGGAGCTGGGGAAGTGGTCCTTGTACCGCGCCGTCATCGCCGAGTTCGTCGCCACCCTGCTGTTCCTGTACGTCACGGTCGCCACCGTCATCGGCTACAAGCACCAGTCGGACGTCAGCGTGAACGGCGCCGGCGCCGCCTGCGGCGGCGTGGGCATCCTCGGCATCGCGTGGGCCTTCGGAGGCATGATCTTCATCCTGGTTTACTGCACCGCCGGGATCTCCGGCGGGCACATCAATCCGGCGGTGACGTTCGGGTTGTTCGTGGCGCGGAAGGTGACCCTCGTCCGCGCGGTGCTGTACATGACCGCGCAGTGCGTGGGGGCCATCTGCGGGGTGGGGCTCGTCAAGGGCTTCCAGAGGGCCTTCTTCGTCCGCTACGGCGGCGGAGCCAACGAGCTCAGCGGCGGCTACTCCAAGGGCACCGGACTCGCCGCCGAGATCATCGGCACATTCGTCCTCGTCTACACCGTCTTCGCCGCCACCGACCCCAAGCGCAACGCCCGCGACTCTCACGTCCCGGTACAGCATAATTAATTTAATGTGAGAATTTAATGTGCTTAGTAGACGGATTTAGAAGACTGGAATGAGAATTTGATGTTTGATAGATGGAAATCAGAATTCAAATATAAATTTCATACTCCTAATTTTATAACTAACATGCATGCATGAATTATACAGGTTCTGGCTCCATTGCCTATTGGATTTGCAGTTTTCATGGTGCATCTGGCCACAATTCCGGTCACCGGCACTGGGATCAATCCGGCAAGGAGCTTCGGAGCTGCTGTCATCTACAACAACGACAAGGCCTGGGATGACCAGGTAATTAATTATATTATATTAATCAAGCCACATTTATATATCGTGAATATATATCGATATAGATATATAAGTGAATCTGTTATTAATGGAACAGTGGATCTTCTGGGTGGGGCCTTTCATTGGTGCCGCCATCGCAGCGGGCTACCACCAGTACATTCTGAGAGCAGGAGCGGTCAAGGGTTTGGGCTCCTTCAGGAGCAGTTGATCGATGATCGATTAGGGCATCGTAATGAGAATAATGATCAGTCTGTGGCAACTGTAGATTAAAAGGCCAGTGTGATCAGAGGGATTGCTTAGCTAGTGCCCTCCCTTCTCTTATGTTGTGGTTGATGGTGACTGTATCTTTATGACTCAGGGTGTATTATCTTTCTGGCTCTGCATAAACTTTTTCTTAAATTGGTAAATATTTTCTCTTGGGGAGTTATCGGGCTTAAGATGTGAGTCTGCGCACATATTTAATCCTGTCTAGAATCGTGAGAGATGGATCTCTCAGTGTTGTTGTTGGTGGTGTTGGCCGAAAGAAAATTTCAAGCCGGGAGTTGCGATGAGTAAGAGAGATGGAGAGATTTAGAATGGAGACCGGATTGCTACTTCGACGTTCAAATCAATCTTTGACAATGTCAAAAATAGAAAAGATAAACATTGCAGGAGAAAAAATAAAATATAAGTATATGTTGTAATGAGCATTTAACATACCTTGGCCCCCAAGGGCGGAGTTTTTATAGCTCAAAGCAGTGAGATATCATGTTGCACTTCTAACAAAATGTTGTCTTAGTAAGGAGGGTATCCTATCACTGTATAAGGGTTAAATCACCCATACCTTGCACTGTAAAGATTTTATGGGGATCATGCTAAGTCATGTTGGGGACCAATCCAGAGCAAGGGATGAATGACTCTGATTGCTTTGTCGTTGATGAGTTGCAGCGGAAGTAGATGCGACGAAGAATCGACCAATGCTAACGCTAGATTTACTTGGTATCCACCTAAAGATGAGGTGACAAATCCAAGGATCCACACAACACACCACTCTCCACTAAGAAAAACCTCTTTCTCGGATACAATCGGAGGCGGAGAAGCCTTGTACAAACTCTGATCACATAAGATACAACTCGAAACAATAAATGAAATACAAGAAATACAACACAAACACTCGCTTCTAGATCTTGTGAACTCCTCTTGATCACTTGAAAGTGTAGCAACATTTCACCTGAGAACTTCAAGATCTGGTGGTGTTGTCGGAGAAGAAAATTGGAGAGGAGAAGAGATGTCCGTGCCACCGCAACCTCACATTTATTAAACCTGTGTGTCACAACGGTAATATCTGAATCGATCAGCTAATCGATCCAAGCATATTCTGTGCCTTGTCGTAGCAGTGTGGATCGATCAGATGATCAATCCAACTCAAGCTAATCAGATGATTGCACACGCAATCTCCATCTATTGTCAAATATCGAAACACAAGCTTGAACCAACTCAAGCTTAGTCAAAATGCTCAACTTGACCCACGGACGATTCCTCCAACAATCTCCCTATATCCCGTCAAGCATCAAAATTAAGACACAAGCTTGACTCTATTCAAGCTCAGTGAACATGGTCAACTTGACATAGGACAATTGCACCAACAAGTTACACATATTGCTCCACGTATTTGAACACATATGTGTTCTAATAACTTATGTGTTTTAACAACTCATGTATTTTGACAATCCATGTAATCTGACAATTCACATGTTGTTCTAAATATTTAGGCCTAGGAGAGATGTTGGATCTAATCAAAGGTGAGCCAGAGTGTTCGACCAGCCTTGCCGGTCAGAAGCTGGATATTCGATTGGGGAGTTGAACCTCCTGGGTTGGTATAAGACAAACAGATGTGTGACAGGTTTGGCCTTAGAAGACTAGAGGGTTGGCTCGGCTCAGTCAAAAAAACTAGAGGGTTGGCTCTGTTCAACCAAGAAGATTAGTTGGTTCTGCTTGCCCAGGAAGACCAATTGAATCGGCTCGACCAAGAAGACGGGTTAGCTCAACTTAGCCAGGAAAAAGAATCAGTTCGACTCAGCCAAGAAGACTGGTCAGCTCAGCTCATCCAGGAAAAAGAATCAGTTTGACTCAGCCAAGAAGACTGGTCAACTCAGTTCATTCAAAAAACTCGTCAACCCTGCTCAGTTGGATAGAGATGGTCCTATTGACTCACCTTGTCTATAACCTAATTCAGCATCTAATTAATTTTAGTTGCATCTGTGGCAGCTTATCGATATTCATGTCGATGATACATTTGTTGCCAGCTCGTGTTGTTCATCAAAATCTTTTTAGTCGACTCAACCTGAATCCAATTCGCCCAAGCCTAATCTAATTGACTTAAGCTCTACGTACTAGCACTCTATCTTATATTTGAAAGGACTAGTTTGGGCTTTTAATGGGTTTCTACATGTTGAATCTCTTGACAATCTCCAATGCCTTTGTTGTTGTCTTAACCATCATATGTTCGAACGATGACCCAAGGCTAGGGGAGTGCATCTTGGCCTAATTAATAATAATAAAGTCTAAGTCCTATTATTAGAATTATATTTATGATAAATTTATTAAGAGTTTTTGATAATGTTAGTAGTGTGTATAAGCACTTACTTTTACGGTTGTGTTTGAATGATGTCAATTTGAATATGAAGTTCGAATATTCATTTATTTTAAAAACAAGTTAACCACTCAAATACGCGATATATAGCAAGTATGATCGAGTTTCGATAATTGAATTTGTGAATGTCTCGTATGCGTCTCTTCCTCTTTTTAGCTTGTAATTAAGTGTACGCAAACAAACCATCATAGACATTGTGGCAGAGCAGATAAGATAAAGATAAGTGATTAATTTTCTCCTTCATCTTATCCGGCCACTTTTCCCTTCCATCGTCCGTATACGTAATTGTCGTGTGCCCCTTAATTCTCACTTATCTTCCTCTATTTTTCCATCTCTATCATTTTCCTCCCGTGAACTACGTAACTAGTTTAATGCAATTTGTAATGCTTTTGCTATAAGTTATTAATATAATATAAGAATAATAGCAGTGGCATCGTTTAGAAATTGATCACGTATTCTATTATAATAAATTTATGCTGTTTTAATTAACTGGACATCCAGATGCACAATAATAGTGGTATATGGTGATTCTCTTATCTCGATAAATTATGAGTAGTATTAATTTTAGACAATTGAACAGCGCAGGGAAGATGATAAATATTTAATTACTAAAGTTATTAATTAAGATTTAATCCTCAGACCTTATAATGATAACTTCATCATACACTAATCAATTGAAACATCTCGATGCACAATAATGTGGCAAAAGATAATTTGTTCGCCTCAGCGTCTCTGTCAATTCATCTTTGGGTCAACATAAAGAAGGTAAATTACGGATAATTATTAGTCATTAGTGCAAGTAGTTAAGACATCTCCGTTAATCTGTCTTTCAGTCGAAAGAGATAAATTATAATGACTACTAGCTATTAGTGTAAATGGTCAAAGAAAAAGTATATTTATAAAATTTCGATGTTAATTTTATATAATAATTTTTATATTTTAACTCTCGTATCATTTTGGGTGGACTATTTTGGTACACAATAATGTGGTAAAAAGTGAATCGTTCACCAATAGTACCCCGTCGATCTGTCCCAGAGTCAATACGGAGGAGGTAAATCCACTGATGATTATTAGTTATAAGTGTAAATAGTTAAAATATAGGAGAGGTATATACTCGGATATGCCGAGATTTAAATTTTAAATTTTATATGGTAAATTTTTATGTCTTAATCATTGTACCGCCGTGAAAAAACATTTTGATACACAATAATAAACAATAAGATGCTTGTTTTGAAAAGTGAGAGAGTATTTATTCAAAATTTGAGAGCACCGCCACGCGGCGCCATCGCCTACGTAATGAGTTGCCCTATCCAGGAGTGGCTCCCGCCGCAAGGTACACGTGTTTCAAATTCGGTAGCACCAATAAGTGGACTGGTACGGTTCGATCGTCGCTCAGAAAAGCAAACGATACGGGTCGCGCAGCTGGCGGATGAGGCTGACCCAACAAGCGGCACGTGAATTGGGTCCCGCTCTTGCCGCGCTGATCTCTGCGCGACAAGTGTCTTCCTCAAGCTGAGTCGCCACTCGTCCTTATCACCCGCCGTGGGCCCCACCTCCGAACTTTGGCTACCCGACAAATACCGCGACGCCCGAAGCTTTTTCTTCGCGTCACGGTAATTATTAAACGCAGTTGTGAATTACCGTAGATGCCCTCGTCTCCTTCGATTGATCAAAGCGAAGGAAGCTTCTTTCATTTCAAATTTCCTCGAAGGTCACAGACGGAGTGGCATTTTTGTAGTTAATGTTCGTGATAAGGGTAAAATCTGGAATTGGACGGCGAGTCTTATCCGATCGCAAATCTCTATAAAGCCAAACTCATCTGCAAACGCGACACGGGACGATGGCGGCGACGAATCAACACCCGGCGACGACCAACTTCGCGCGCCGCCTCTTCTCGGAGGCGGCTCCGCCGGCGTCCGACGGCTCGGACGAGTTCACCGAGTTCGACGTTTGGGGATCCTTTCCTGCCGGGTCGATCTCGCCGCAACAGGCCGAGCTGCTCCGCGTCGGCAGGCCGACCCCCTCCGCCCGCGGCGAAAGGGGAGGCGATCGCCGCCGCGCGGCCGCCGCCTCGCTTCCGGTGAACATACCGGACTGGTCCAAGACACTCGGCAGCCGTACTGGAAGTTACAGAAAAAAGGTAAGCGGCGTTTACTTTACGGCCGAATGCGACGTCGGCGAGGAGGAGGTGGAGATCGCGATCTCCGGAGAGCGGCGGATGGTTCCGCCGCACGAGCTGCTGGGCCGGAACCGGGCCGCGTCGATGTCGGTGCACGAGGGAGTCGGCCGGACGTTGAAGGGGCGAGATCTGAGCCGGGTCCGCGACGCCGTGTGGGAGATCACCGGCTTCCAAGACTGACGGCGACAATCCCTAATTTAATTTCTTCGGCGATGATCTTGTTTGTTTTTTGTTTTAATTATCTACTGAAAGATGAGTGGATTCATTTTTTCCCCCTTTTCCTTTTTTTTTTTTTTTTTTTTTGAGATTATTGTTGATCGACTTTGGACATGAATTTGTAATGTCAACTTTATTTTTTTTTAATAAAAATTTTGATGAACCAGCACAAATTTACCATCGTTTCCAGGATAAATCGACTTTATGAATTTGTTGTTGATCGATTTTTTGAATTATTATTATTACTATTATTATTTTCCTATTTTGAGAAAAATAAATAAAAGGAAAGAGACGAGGAGGCTTCTTGCGTACTTGTTTTTCTTCCTTCCGTTTCGTTTATGGGAACGTTATCTCATTTATAAAATGGCCTTTGAAATGTCTATATTAATCCTCTTAATATTTTGTTAATTTAAAAAAAAAATTGTAAAAATATATATATTTTCTAATAATAAAGAAGAACTCATGTATGTATTGTTCATTGAATACATATTTTCAAAATATATTTTGATTTGAAATTTTAAAATATATTTTTTGGCATTTTTGAAAATTATGGGGCTCATTTTAGGGATTTTACCAATGATTATTAATTTACATATTAATTATAAAAATTGGAGCCAAAATTTGAAATTAAATTGAAATGTATTCGGAAGTTTAAAATTAATTTTTGATATTTTCACATGATTATCTAATGTAATTTATTAAAAAAAATTAAATCAAATAGCAAAATCTTTGGCCTAAATTGGAGGATGCTTAATAAGTGGATGCTTAATAAGTGGATTTTAAAGGTTGGAATTAGAATGAAATATATTTTATTTTTATTCTTGATGTTTAATAGACGAGAATTAGATTTTAAATATGGGTGATACTCTTAATTTCAGAATCAATACTCCTAAGTTATCGTTAAACTCATTCTCCCTCAATCAAATCTATTATCATTCTATTTATCAAATATATGTCGAGCGTTCCCTAAATTCAAACAAAACAATTAATCAAATGGGCCCAAATTAGGCTTCCATAGTCAAAGGTCTTAATGGATCCTAACACCTAAAACAAGTTCCCATACTAAAGCCCAATTGGATTTGAAATTCAAACCTTATAGAATTCAAATACAAAACACATGAACCCACCGTCTTATTGGATTCAAAACCACATAGAGCCTAAGAGTAGGGCGGTAAACGAGTTAGTTAAATTTTGTGGTGTTTGAGTTTGTTTAACAAAGCAATTGAGTCAAATCGAACTTAAAATGAATTAAGTTGTTGAAATAATTATTCAAACTTTACTTGATTTTTTTTTTCATTAGTTGAGTTTGATTGTAACTCGACTTGAATTTAATTCATTTAAATGTTAATTATAAAACTCTCAGTTCAAGGTTATTGATTGTTTAATTTTTTTTTATAGTTTTAAATTTATTTGATTGGTTTTTAGTTTGATAATATAGATTTATTTATTCATTTAAAAAAATTATTTATTCAATTAATAATTTAATATATTGATAAAATTTTTATGAATGTGATTTATTTTATTTATGAATATTATTCATTAATAATCTATAATTTTATTGTTTGCGTGCACAAACGCTAACGTGCTGTTTGAAAAGAAGTGAAAAAAAAAAAAATCAAATGGAGGAAAATAACTTGAAACATTATCAAATATATTATTTAAATATTAAAACCTGATTCATATCATGGCCAACTTGAATTAGAATTTGATTACGTACATCAACAAAAGTGAAACACTATCAAGATAATTTTTTTTTGTTGGTGTAATCATCTGTCACGGTTGATCAGTCTGAATAAGTTTGAGTTAATTCAAGTTTAAATTTTGATATGTAATAATATATGAGAGGGAAGTAAAATAGGTTAGGAAAGAATCGGATATTTATCTAGAAAAATTCTAACTGGATGTTAGTAATGGGAAGTTCTAACTGGAGGTTAGGCAACTGAAAATCCTAACGGAGTTAAGCAGTTAAGATCTAGTTGAAAACTAGGCATTAATGGAAGTCCTAACGGGATTAGGCAGTGAAGACCTAGATAAGAACGAGGCAATGAAATACCTAACTAGACTACTAGAGGTTAGGCAATGGAAATTCTAGCGGAGCTAGATAAGGAAAAAGTCTAAGTGAGTCAAACGTTTACCGGACATTTGGTAATCGAAAGTCTAATGGAAA
>JBAMIE010000016.1:10421561-10431819 GCA_037177295.1 Kaempferia parviflora | reverse complement strand
TGGTTAAAATGGAGGAGACCGTCGGATGTTTTATGTGATCGTTAAGTACCTTTAAAACTTAAAGTTCTACAAAATCGTTATTAGACCTGTTATGTTATATGGAGCTGAATGTTGGGCTATGACTCGAGCACATGAGCAGAGATGAAGATGTTAAGGTGGATGTGTGGACATACGAGGATGGCTAGAATAAGAAATGAGAGCATTAGAAAGAAAGTCGGAGTTGCATCTATTGAGTTAAAAATTCGAGATACACATTTAAGATGGTATAATGTTCCAGTTATACGATGTGAAACTATGACAAACACGCATATCAAATGAGGAAGACTAAAAAATACTTGGTTAGCAATAATAAAACAAGATAAAATTTATTTAAGTATAGATGATGATATAGTAGGAGATAGAGTTGAATGGTGTAAAAGGATCCATATAGCCGACCCCTCCTAGTGGGATAAGACTTAGTTGTTGTTGTTGTTTAAGAAAGTGGAAATAGGGTGGCCAATGGTGCTATAACATTATTTCAATCATAGTTCAAACAAAAAAGTAGTTACTCTGAACTGTTGTAACTTGTTTAATTACACAAGCATCAACCTCAAAGTAGCAAACAACATATTCTCTAGCACTGCCAATCGTCCTCACTGATCTTCCCTCCTGAATTTTATAAGCTGCAGAGAATTTAGCTATGCAAGTAAGTTTGTGTATCATCTTTCTAATAGAAACCAAATTACTGGCTAAATTTGGTACGCGTAGCAAGAATTTGAGAGCAATTGTTTTTGATAGGTTTATTGATCCTTGCCTGCCATAGAAGTGAATGTTTCATTTGCTATTTAACTCTGGAATTTACATGACAAGGGGTATAAGAGTAAAATATTTCAAGGTTTATGTGTTAGCTACACAATCAAATATCCAAGGAATTTTATTTTTGGCATGACGAGTAAATGCCTTCATGAGCAAAATTGTTGACTGTTGTCTGTTGTGCTTAATTATTTCTTATCAACTGGCTCAGAAGCTTGTGGACTTGTTCTAGTTGGGCCCTGTTTAGAACTACCCTCAAAGACTCACTGTTAGTACTAGGTTCCTCAGTTTCCTCCATATATGCCCGGTAACATTTGCTATCTAACTTGTGGTTTATGATTTGTAATATTGATTTTCACCTAAGGATTGTGAAACCACTGTAAACGGGACAGATTCAGAGGTGACAGAGGAAGATACATCCTTGAGCTCTGGATCTCTTTCCCAAAACTCATCATCAAGAAGGGAAGAGATGGATGGGATAACACAACACAATGCTCTGATACCATGGAACTAATTTTTGGAACACATAAAGGGAATTAGGACAATATATACAATGAAAAACACCATGTCTTTTAAAAGAAGGAATCTAATAACTGAGGATATCTAATTTCTGAAAAAAAAAAACAGAAATAAAGCAACTATCTTCTACCAGGTATCTGTTGAATATAATGATTTGGAACATTTTCTTCCAAATAAAATCATTAGGAATATCTTCTTTCATATAGAATGATTTGGAATATCTCATCCAAACATTTTAAAAGGTGAGTATTTCTACAAGAGGCATAAGAGAAAGGCAAGTTAAATGATTGAGATAATAAGATTATTAGGATTTTTTTTTGATGGGTTTGGTTTGCTGCTATTAACCAACTCAATTATTTTGACCTAACCCTAGTTTGAATGTCTAAAACTTGTTGAATGAAGTAAAACTTCAAACCAAAGATTGAATTTACAACATACTAAAAGTCTGTCTTCTTCGGATCCCCTAAAATCATCCCTCAGTTTTCTCCACAAAGTACTCATAGTTTACTATTTTAACAACCAAGAACATCGCCATACTAATTAGAGCCTCATATGATACAATTTTTCATCTCAACTAACCTGTTCGTACATGATTTCAGGCATGCAATGAGTTCATAACAAATGTTAGTCACCATTGACAGAGGTACGATCCAATTGACTGTTCGCCCAATGGCACAATGACGACCACTGACCTTTCTGCTGTTGCACAACCCAGCACATATCTAAGCCCCTCTTCCACTGCATACTTGCTCAATAATCACCAATTACAAGATTGATAATACAAAAAATAGGAAGTTTTGGGTAAGTTAAGGATCACATAGGCATAGGTTACCTATTTACCAATATTGTAGGGGATAGCGTATTCGTTTCCTGTTAGATAATGATTTGGCCTATAAAAAAGACCCAATCTCTCTTGTTAATAAATTTCAGTTTTTAGTAGAAATATGGCATCAGTATAAAGCCAATCAAAAGTTTTTCAATCTAAACACTAATCGACAAATTTGAACTCCAAGTAAACAAAAGTCATTACCATAGTGAACCCTCTGACTCAAGCAATGAATCTAACAAACACCAATAAATACAAATCAAGGATGAGGCATATCAGAACCTTGCGACTTGTTCAAAGCCTACAAATCCTGAATCGGAGAATTTGAGCACAAGTGTGCTAAATTGCAACATAATTAATCCTCTCCACTGTTGGCACTTTTAAGATCACTATGTTATCTTTTCAAAAATTGGGTCTTCTGAAAGCATGATTTTGATCCTCTCTACACCTTGTCTCAGTCATCCCAAGGGTCACACTCTTCTCAGAACTCCTACTGGTTGCCCCTTGCTCGGCTATCATAAGATCCATAATGTAGTTCCCTCGATCTGCATAGTTCTAGCACCACCACACAGTCGTTCGTTGCCAAATTGATTGAGGGAAGCAATTGTTGCTGTTGATCATCTAAGGATTGCTATAGGCTTACAATCTCTCTATTCTCTCAATGGAAGGATACATGAGAGATGAGGGTGGCGACAATCAATGACACTCCCAAACTTCAGTGCATCAAAATTCACTGATTTGACCCAAAGCCAGTGAATTATCTCCAAATTAAGGCCCATTTGAGTCTCAGATCTAGTCCAAACAAGCCTCATCAAACCATAACTTGATAAAAATTTCAGTGAAATTGAGCCCATTTGAATCTTAATGGAGTGCAATAAGTTTCATTAGGTCTAATCTTATCAGTTTAAGGATTCACTCAAATCCTAGGTCACACTTTGTTACAATTTAATTTAAATTCAAATTCAGGTCATATTATCTTGAGCAGAATATTCCTTCCTATTTGGAAACTACATGGTTTGTTATGTTGCCTTTTCCAGGGAATGCCTTCTAATTGATCCAAAGGAGCATCCCATGCTGCTTGCAGAACCATCATCGAACACTCCCCAGCAAAGAGAGAAGTAATTTTCTCCATCTACTCTCGAACATATTTAACTAGATATATGCACAGTTCAAGATTTAAATTTTTAATACTTTTTGTATTAATTTTTTCCTTTGCTGTATAAAAAGACAATTGAAGTTGTGTATTACCTGATGCTGGATCTTATGTTTCTTGGGCTCAAAATTCATGCTTTCATTTATTATTTTACCCTTGGGGTTGCTGTCACATGTATGCCTGAGTCAATGATCTCAAAATGTAAAGTGTTGGATATGTTACAATGTATCTTGCTAATCTGTTGCTCGGTATCTTCTTTGCTTATACTACTGTATTTTCCTACAACTGCATCGAATCCAATTTATGTCTTGTTGCATCCCTGTTCGAATCCTGGAAATAGCCTTTTGCAAAAAAAAGCAGGGTAAGGCTGCGTACAATGGATCCTTCCACGAGACCCTGCATGGTGGGAGCTTCGTGCACCGGGCTGCCTTTTTTTTTTTTTTTGCATCCCTGTTCTTTTTTTACTTGTGCTACTGGTTATGTTATTCTACTTTTTACAATAGTCTTCTTTATGCTTATAAGATAAACCACTCTTCTTGGAAAGAGCAAATATTCATGAAATTGGAATTAGAGAAAAATTATTTCATAGGATAGTTAGACACCAGGGAGTAGCATTTCAAGTCCATTAATATTTAATTGTAATTTAAGATGTGTTTTCTTTCACTGGGGTTTGTGTCTTAGTATCTTGTTTTATTTCCTAAAACTTAGCATCTTTTTTTATGTCCTAAAACATCTGTGTGCTGTAGGGTGCTTGAAGTCTTCGATGAACATTTTGATCGTAACAGAAAACATGTTTTCTATTTGGTTGTTCTAACTTGTGTGGTTTTAACTTGCAGGGCAGCAGAGCTTATGTTTGAGAGTTATAAAGTTCCTGCTTTATTTGTTGCAAAAAATGCTGTATGATTTTGCCCCTTCTGTTCTTACAAATAAACACTCTCCATTTCCACTTGAAGTTTCTCTCCTCTGTTTTTTTTTTGGTTGTATATATGGATTGAACACTGTTATTCATTTTTCTTGCTACTTACAATGGCACCTTCAGGTTCTTACCTCTTTTTCTTCTGGACGTGCTACATCTTTGGTTGTTGACAGGTAACCCTGCACCAATATTATTTATATCTGCATTTTTCCTTCTTCAATTGATATTTTACAGATCTATTGATCAATACTCATAATATATATGTTAGTATCTAGGCTCATACATCTGGAGATTTTGATTTCTTTTTCCCAGGTTACTAATGTATTTTAATTGTTATATTATGCACTGGGAAAGTTTGTGAGTAATTTATCTGAACTGTTCTGTGAATGTTACTGGAATGACAGTTTTTTGCTTTATGATCAGAATGTTAGTAGTTGAGTCAAAGCTAAAAGCTTTTGAGTGGTAAGAGGAAGAGTGGAAACTATAGAATGTTCCACATGACATTGACATCAGTAATGATATATGACCTTTTATTGAATTCAATGATTGTTAGGGTGCGTTTGGTTCAAGTTATCATGCATAACCTTGGTTATCTGATTACCAAGTAATCACATAACTAAGGTTACGGGGAATACAACATAACCTAATGTTGTTTGGTTCAATTCTAGGTAATGCAACAAAAACTTGTTTGTTTGAAGGTTTTAATATATAACCTAGTTTTACATTTACTTTATTACCCTGGTTCAATCCTAGTATTTTTATAAAATTTTATATTTGTTTATTATTTAAACTAAATTAGATTAATAATATTAATGATAATAATAAATTGATAATATATATACTAGATAAATAAATTTTATTTTTAAAATTTAAAATAAATTATATATATATATATATAGAATAATTCCATTACAATTTGAGAAAATCTATTTAAATTATAGTTAATTGAATAAAAAATTTAATTAAATACCTAAATTAAAATAAATCTGAAATTGTGCCGTCTTCTTCCTCTCACCTACGCCTCGTCTCAGCCAGCGCTCACATCGCCGCCACCGTTGCCGCCGTCACTCGCCGCTCATCGCTAGGGTTTTTCAAGACGAAATCCTCGAGCTGCGTATTCCAGTCATCGCCATAGAGCTTGTGGAGCACGCACGCAATCGAAGGGCCCTAGTCGGCGAGGGGCTGGCTTGCATCTATGGGGACGAGATCGATGCCTTTTTGTCGCGCAAGGTCGACGAGCGACTGCTAGATGAAGCTCTACTGCTTCTTAGGAGCGAGGGGCCGGCTCGCATCATGGGGACGAGACTATGATACATGCGGTGGAAGATGCTTTCCTCTCTTCTAGACCGAAGAGAGGTGGCGGCATTCGTTGCTGGGACGGAGACGAAGGAAGCTTCCGGTGGAGGAGAAGATGGATGAGGATGGCCGACGTCGGCGGTG
This sequence comes from Kaempferia parviflora, assembly GCA_037177295.1. Classification (NCBI taxonomy): domain Eukaryota; kingdom Viridiplantae; phylum Streptophyta; class Magnoliopsida; order Zingiberales; family Zingiberaceae; genus Kaempferia; species Kaempferia parviflora. Next base: position 10,426,173 of record JBAMIE010000016.1, on the reverse strand, counting down.
AGGAGAGATGAAGGCGCCGACCTTGGTGGATTTTCGATCGAAGAAGCTTGGGCGTGAATGGAGCGTGAGAAGATGAGATTTCGCTGAGGGTAATTTCGGAAAAAAATTTTCTTAACCTTCGGAATTGAGAAAAACCTTAGGTGAATATGGTTTTCTGATTCCGGGTTTGATGCCGAAATTGATGACGTTTGCTGACGTTTCGGAATCGAGAAAAACTTCGGAATCGGGAAAAACCTCGAACCAAACATGGTTATCCTGGATTACCATAGACGGATAACCTTGGTTATCTGCGATACCCCTAAACCAAACACGCCCTAAGAATCACTTTTCAAGAAGCAAAAGTTCTCTCAAACAGTGCATATAAGAGCTATTGGTAGCTAATACACATTGTAATAACTACCCAGTAATTTCTGCACTTTGTAAAAGTTATCCAGTAATTTCTATAACAACGTAGGTTCAAATAATAATTCAGAATAAAATCATGAAACAGACATCGATTTAAATTTTTTAAATAATAAACAATATTTCTCTTAATTTAGGATGGCATTTTAAGTTTTTAAACTTATTTAATTAATTATTAAATATGATAATACAAATTTATTTTGTTATTTTAAAAATTATTTATTTATTTATTATATTGATAAAAGTATAAATATAATTAATAAATTTATATTCATGACAAATCATAATATTATATATATATATATATTCAATTTTGTTCATTTAATTTAATGAATTATTCAGATTTTGTCTAAAAGGATATTCATGTAAATTGTGAATTAAATTATTGCACATTTCTCTCATATATTACAAATGTGAACAAATATTTCGTTAGCTCTCACTTCTAAACATTCAACTTGATTCTGGCTTTAAAGTCTTAGAACTGCACCGGAAGAACAAAAAAAGACAAAACAAAACAATAACTGAAACAAGGGAGGCAAAATTTGAAGTCATTTGGAACTACATTGTTCACTTAGCATCCTCCTCCATGAGACAACGTAACCACGCAACATTGCTAAACTACACATCAACTCAAACATGCACCCTGCTTCATCCTCTACTTACACATACTTCATGCTCCAAGGCTAGCTTTGAGCACTAAGTGAAGATCTCAGGTAGGGGTCTTCCTTGCAGAAATGCTCTGAACAGCACCAGAGACCTCTCAGGCTGTGAGAAAGGAGCTTCATGGGAAGCTCCTCTTATGGTAGCAAATGACAAGATATCGCCATAAACTTGAGTCCATCCACCAACCTGTTGACAATCTCAGCATCAAATTATATGGTTATACGTTCATCTCCAAACAAATCTCACTCAATTTGCTTTCAGAGTTCACCTGTTCTCCCTCGAACCAGACTCTATATGGAACTGTTGTTTTCATGCCTATCTCATTGGCCAATCTCTGCACCAGCGTTCGGCTCCCGGTCAATGGAATAACAGAATCCTGATCGCCACTGATAAGGAAAAGGAAATGCAGAGCATCAGAATTGAAGCATGCCTGGATTGATTATGAGTTCAATGCTTAATTTACCTGTAAACCAACACAGGAATTCCAGCCTTGACAATGGATCCTACTACATCAATTGTTGGTATTTCCAAGTCGAGCAGTTCATAATCGAGAACGCTTGTGAAACAAAAGAGAAAAAGATAGCTCAAGTTCAAGGACCATGTAGCTAATGAACATATGCAAGTCTAGATATCAGTACCTGCTGCAAACAGTCCATTTAGTAACTCCTTTCAGGTGTGCATGAAGGGAATCTTGCACATCTTTGCGGTTGAGATAACTCAGTGTTTCATCTTCCACGCAAACATCAAGATGCTCTGTCACTTGCTGCATCAATGAGAACATATGAAGGAAAACATCATTTTGTTTTAGGTAACTGTTTATATGAAGAATTTAAGATCCTGGACTTACATGAGGACTCAGAACAGTGGACTGAGATAAAACTGAAGATATACAAACATCAAGAGTAACATCATATTTGTCGACAAATCTGCTAGTTTCTCTTGTGACTTGGCTCATCACTCTTTGACAAACCGGGCTAAGAGATCCTCTGTAATACTCACTAACATAGCGCGAGTAGTTACAAGCAGAAGTGAATATTCTATATGTGGAATCTGATATCAAGCCATGGGACCAAAAGAACTCTGCTCTTGAATTGAAGTCAGTTGAGAACTCAAGAACTGGATTACCCAACTGCAGTTACCAGTAAAATGTTAATATGAACATATTGAAATACTAAGAATTGTTTGTTTCATCATTCTTCACAGTTCATTACTCACGGCAATTCCTTTTAGGTTGAAGATCTTATCCTTGTTATTCAAATCAACCATGAGTTTAGCAAGCTGTGGAACATAATGGCCTGGCATGCAACAGTCTGAGTTATTGAGATTGACAAAGAACAACCTCCAATATTTCTAACTAGGAAATTGAAGTTTTTTTTACCTGCATAGCTTTCTCCAGCTATGTATAAATCTCTACTCTTGTACTCTGGGAACCTTGTGAACCAGCGCTGAAGGAAAACCAAATTGTCCCTAGCTGTACAGGTGAAAACAAACACAAGTAATGCATACATTACAAGGACAGTTTTTTTGAACTTTCAAGATTTGGATTCAAAGCTGACTTCTAGTCAAAAGAAATGATTTTGGTAAAGATCAAACTGAAAGAAAGCTGGATAAAGAATCTACCTGTCATCTTATCATTCACACCCTCATAAAAGGAAGAATCTCTTGAGTAGGAGAAACCAACTCCTGCAGGGGTCTCCAGATACAACATGTTGGCTTCTGCAAATATATGGGAGGTGATCACTGATCTCCTTCTTTAAGAAAACGGATCCAGCATAAGGGAAAAGTTCAAGGAATAATTCCATGGTGCTGCAGTTGATACCTTTGTTCCAGCTATACTCATTTCTCACCAGCACTTCACCTTTTGGTCTGAAAGGTCCATTCTCTGAGAATGCGCCAACCCCAACAGAGGAGCAACCAGGGCCTTTCCACCAAAACAATATAAGCTAGATCAGATAAAGCAAATAAAGTTAAATTTTGTTTAATTTACAAGCATGAAAGGCTACTTGGTGAATCACCTCCATTCAACCAGACAACCAGGGGCTTTGTGGATGGATCCACCTCTGCTTCAGCAAAGTAGTAAAAAAGAGCCCTCTGCCTCAGCTTATCAAGTGTGATGTAGCCTGAGAACTGTTGGAAGCTAACCTGAGGCTGGCCAGGCAGCTTGGTGATCTTGTCTTGAAGGGCGAAATTGGACTGCAAGTCCCTTGAGGAGCACATTTGGAATAGAGTGACAGAAGCCATCACAATGGCCTTCCATGTCCAGCTTAGAGACGGAGACTGCATGATGCTCGAGAGAGGAGAGTAATGGTGAGTGAAGTGGCTGATGGCTCAACTTCGGAAGGCCTTATAACTCACTCTTTTCTTTATCTGCAGCAGAAAACTTGTCCTAAAACTGGGTTAAAGGCTTTTCCCAGCGAAGACTCTAGTTTACCTCTTGTTTGAGGAGCTGCAAACCAAAAGAACAAAACCTCTTTTTTGGTGAAAAGAGAGACAAAAGGTTTCTCTTCCCCCAATTAACCCTCACGGATCATGAACTACTACCAGTGAATCAGTGGAGCTTTTCTGCCATTGGTCATGTCTGCCACCCCAAAGGAAGATTGAACAAGTAATCTCCTGATTGATGCTTGATGGATCAAGTACTCAATTAGGCCTGACATGAGTAGCATTTTTCTACAGTAGCCTGATTTTGCACTAACATGTCTTGCTTTTTCGCACCTCGCATTTGAACTCCCCCTTCCATTTTTAATATTGATGACAATTATTTGAAAAGAATGGTGAAAAAAGATCATATCTTCTCAAATGTTAACGATAGTGCTATAACTCCTTGGTCAGTACCATGCAGAACTGAGCACGTCCGTATCTTGTCAATGTTCAATGCAGCAGGTGTAGGTTTGTGTTTATTCTCACAGAGAAAGACAATTCACCTTTCATTCGGCTTTTAAAATTTTGCCGTATAGCCATTTATTTCTGATTCCATTTTTCTTGCCCGTTGAATTTTGAACTGTGAATGTTCTATAGATTTTTGAAATGATCTTAAAAGAACATCTTGACGATCATTTTCCTTTAAAAAAACAAAGAAAGGAGAAAAGTTGATTAATTCTGTCTGAGATCGGGCGGATGATATTGGGTGATACAGTGTTGAGGTGGCTAGAAGACCGAGCGTTGACCGTCTAGTGAAGTGACACCCTCGTCCGCTCTACTATCTGCGAGCACTCACACAACTCAAAAGAACGTTAGTGGCCGAATCAGGGAAGAGATCGGGCGGATGACGCTGGGTGATACGATGTTAATGTTAGTATGAGTCCTAGAGCCAATCAAATGTTATTGTTGTATGAACTCATTGTATCAAATTCTAATATTAATAAAGGCATTTTTGGTTATTATACTTACTTGTATTGGTACTAAATACCTAAGTATAATAATGTCCTTGAATAGTAGGTTCACATCTATATCAATCGATTAGTTGAATTGATAGTGAGATGATATAGAGAACACTATTCTAAATCATTCCTAGTCGAGTATTAACATTCAGGGACAATGTTAATAC
>JBAMIE010000016.1:10391683-10401896 GCA_037177295.1 Kaempferia parviflora | reverse complement strand
AATATTATAACGGTTTTAATTAAAACCATTATATTGAATTTTAATAAAATCCTAAAAATTGAATTTTTAACTTTGAAGTTTAAACTTTGAATACTTTGATGTTATTTGCTATTTGGCTTAGGCTAGTTGATGTTCATTTTGATATTTCTACTACTTACCAATTTGATGTTAATTTTGATATATCTAGGCGCTAGGCGCCAGTCAAGCGCCCGACGCCTAGCGCTTTTTGCAACACTGCAAAGGAATAAATCATAACTCCATGGAAATTTACATAGAATAGAATAATTATTCCTACAAATCAAACTCATCTCCTGGTCTATCCTCCTTATCAAACTATATCCATCTTAATCCACCCTCAACACAAATCACAATATAATTTAGGTTATAAGTTGGACAAATTTCAAATTTGGATTTTGGTATCCTCACATACCATAAGTAGTCCATATCTAGACAAAAAGCACTTGGAACCATTTTCTCAGTGAATCTTAAATGAGATTCAACCTAGGCAATAAGAAAGAACCAAAATACTTTTAGTAAATACTAATCATGCTCCAAGATTAAGCTTCGTTAGTTGTCATTAAATTATTTTGAAAATGCCAATTGATGTTTGTTTTCGCTCATCCAATCTGATTCAACTTGCTGTTATTTTTAGCTCATCCAATCTGATTCAACTTTCTGTTTGTTTTAGCTCATCCAAACTGATTCAACTTACTGATTGCTAGGGCATTATATGGCCTTTGTCAGATGTATCCAAGTATTGTTAACAAATTTACTTCATTGAGATGGCAACTTCCAACTTGTAATGAGTTGGAAGCTCATGTATGTTTAATCTTGAAACCACTTATACATGATATTCATAAAAAAAAAAAAAGTGCAACACCTTCTAAGTTTCTCTTCAATGTGCATAAAAGTTTTTTTTTTAAATTTTGTTGCATGTTGTTAGTACAGGAAGAATGTTCTCCCTGTGTTTTACTTATTTATTTATTTTTGAAAATGGTGTTCTGCCTGAATTACCTCATCAAAATAGATGTGTGCCAATAAAATGTTGCACCTGACATTTCATTGAACTTCTACCATAACATGTTGATGTTATGCTGTCTAACACTTATTCTTAATGGCCAACACATACTTGTGCAAGGTGCTGACCATGCATGCTAAAGAAGAAAAATGACCAACTTGGTATATACTAATTATATGCATATTTTACAAGCAGCTTACCATTCAGAAAACGCACACGAATGTCCCTCAGGTTCATTGTCTGCAAGTAAGACTCACCCTCCCCAACATTATGGGGGTGTATTTGACCTTCATCCAAGTTATTTAAGCACGTAATATGCCTAATGATAGTGGGCCAATCAGCAGGCCCAAGTTCTTCATCATCTCTAAAATCACTGAAAGATTCTAAGGCCTTGTTCCGCATTTCATACCTTGCATAGTTTAGTACGCGAATCTGCAAGGTGACATAACAGAATGAACTTCGACAGCAAGTGTAAAGGAACCAGAAATATTGTGAAAACTTTTTACTTTCTTTAGCTACATTGTGTTGCATAAAAGACATTCATCCTGTTCAATCTATACCAAAATAAAAAGCTTAGAAATTAAGGAAATGATGAAGGAACCGAGATGGCTGTAATTAAAACTCCTAACAAATATTTAATTACATTCTCTTGTGAAAGGGTTTTTTTTTTGTTCGTCCTATCAAAGACAATAAAAATTGACCGAGCCAAAAACAAAAAAGCCCAACCGGTCTAACACTATATATATATATATGACCAAAATGATAAAGCAAAATATTTTTTTTTAAATAAATGTAAATGAAAATATGATAATTTTGGTCAACAATGACCAAGCAATAATTTTTTCAAAATTGCTAGATCCACTTGACCGTCCAAAGTAGTAACTCGTATAGAAAATGATTATGATTTGACACTAATATAAGTACTAACCTTTTCCGTCGAGAGCTTATCCATGCCTAGATAATGAAGCAAGAACTGTACAGTTGATCCGTTCACAATTAATGTCAACAAAACAACCCCACCAGTAAAGAATAGAAACTGCATCAAACAAACAATATCATATTTCAGGTAATTTTGTTGGCACATTTAAATATAGCAACTCTAAAAAACAAACCAGGATCCCTATCTCTTGTGTGAGAATTGTTTGATTCAAGTTGTCACTGTCACGCTGAAGAATAGCAAAAGCAAAGTGTTACATTAGCATCCAAAGAGATGATAATCCTTTTTAAGCAGCAAATAAATAATTCTCCATTCAAGGCAACTCACAGTATGACTTATGCATAGGACTGAAAAGCGCATTAATCCCAATGTAAAAAATGTGGCCTATGACCAGCAAGTTATAGCAGGCTGCCATGGGTGTTTTTAGAGTCTTGAAGTATACACAAATGGAATGTAAAAATACTGATAATGAGCTAGTTAAAACCATTTTCCCCCCTTACTGTGCAATTTTTTTATTTATCTATTTTCTCTATCGTTAATTTAGAACATTCCTTTCTTCATTAAACCGTCTCTAACCAACTTAACACGTGGTGCCCATTCCTAATCAGACAATGTCAGTGTTCGAGTTACTGGATAACTACATGCACAGAAAGCTTGATATTTTAGGACGGGGACCATTTTACAAAGGTCTAACATAATGTTTAGGCCAATTAAAGTGTCAGGTTCCCATGGGGCTGAGCCACACCAACAAAAGCAATGCTTTACTCAAGGTAATTGGTAGGGCTAGAAGGCTACTATCTCTGTAAGTATGACTTACAAGGCACCTTTGATTACATCAATGTTTTATGATCGGACCAAATCATCCAATACAACCAATTTGAGAAAAGGGTTCCAATTTGGACCAGTTCAAGATAATAATCACAGTATGAGATTGCCAACACGGTTGAAATATATTGTTCTGGTAATTAACTAAAACCCGATACTAGCCTATGCAAATAATCTCTTTTATGTCACCTGTGTTGATTAGGTGAATAAGTATTGTGTCGTGCTAACACTCTACATCACTTAACATGCCATAACATGCACAATAGTTTTCATTTCAAGTAAGAAAAGTACAATTACAAATAATGCTTCTCAACATGCATTGGAGTAAAATGAATAATTTTTTAAAATTCAATTAACAATAGTCTTATCAAAGTAAAGAAGTTAAGTCAAAGTGGACTAAATAAGTAAAACTCATCTAAATTCATCGTGTCCTGCTATAATATGTCAAAATATTTCAATCTATGCCAAAGCGTGTTGCATGTCAACAGTCAACACAACATGGTGCTGTAATTACAGCATTCCAGTTATAGTCCAAAACACCAATAAAATACTTTTACACTTGTTGTGCTCCACTGTTGAATTGTCTTTTCTCTCTTTTTTTTTTTTCATCATCCTCTTCTCTTCACATCCAATTATGTACTAGCATCATGCATCGACACTTGAACACAATATCAAAATTGTCATTTCAGTCAAAGGCTGAAACTTTAATATGGCTCGAGATTTTTCAAACCTTGTTCATCATCAACATCAAACTATGTTTGTCCAAACTATTTAAAGTCTTCTACATGCATTTTATTCCTTAATTAATCTCAATGTAAAGGCTATATCGCTAGTAATGATTAAACTATATTTTATTACACCAAGTAAAATTTTCTTTACTCTCCCTACTGTTTACATGGGTTCTACTCTAAACAATTTGACTCTTCCAATTAAAAAATGTATCAATCGCCTTAGAACAATCTAAATAATCTTAGCTTATATTTTTAGTATTTTTATATATTAAGACTATACCTAATTCCTCTCAAATATTAGCATCGTTTAGTATATCATTTTAGAAACCTCACACAACAATCTTAACAGTTTAATTTTTATTGCATTATCTATTTTATGTGTTGTTTCTTATCGACCCAACAGTCTTATTCTTAAGTATGACAAATCATACCGCAACCATAAAAAATTTTACTTTAGCCTAAGGTGGTGGTGTAATGATGCTCAAAAGTGGAAAGATTTGACCAATTGGTTTTTATGTGTTTGACAAAGAGTTTAAGTTAGGTTTCACTTATGTTATGTTTAGGGTGTAAGTTATGTTTGAATTATGCTTCAGATGTGTGCATAAAGTGTGTATGGACTTGACAGAAGTGCTTACCAAACTTATGAAGACACAAAAAGTAAAATTTAAGCAAGATGAAAATTGGAGAAAGAAGATAAGACCAGAAGAGACGATGAAAGACAAACAGGGATCACAGGATGAAAGGTAAAAAAAAGTACTCAAAGATCTTCAATTTATAGGCATGCAAGGTTTACTATGGAAATAAGACAGGATTAATAGGCTGATTCCTCAAAGTGGGGTAGTTAGTAGAAGCACAAGGGCCATATTTTGTATCGGGTAAAATAATAGTAGGGAGAGTAATTGATGTGTGTATAATTGCCAAAAGATATTTACCAGCAGGAATACACATGGAAAATTAAGTACACAGGAGGAAAGAGGGGCTCAACCTAAGGAAGAAAGTAAGGGCAACTACAAGTTGGCACATAAAGCGGTAATCAATGGAAGAGGGAGAGTTCATTAGATGATAGGATTGTTATAGAAGCACCACATGTTGAGCCACGTAACACCATAGTAATGACTTGGAGCTAAGGTGAGGCCTATAAAGAGGACTTGATGCTATAGTGAAAAAGGTACCAATAATGATATTTATGGAGACTAGAGCTTTTGGTCTTTGACTCTGGCTCGATCATTCCTTAGAATTTTGCTTTCTCACAATCAATCTGTCTTTGGATCCACATTAGAACCCCGGGTGATTGCATGGGGCACAGTAGTTCTTCAAACAAACCATGGGTTACTTGATCAAGGTATAGTTCAGTCTAATTGTGGTCCCTTTGGTCAAACTAAGGCGACTTGGAGAAACTACATACTTCAGATGAGCTGAACCAGTGAAGAACTCTCAATCAGGCCTGTCCTCAAGCTAATTTGGGCTGGCCATTCTAGTTCATTGTCGTTTGGCCAAATTTCCTGATACTTGAATCATGAATTTATCAATTGTCAGAAAAAAAATGCAGTCATATATACCATTCAAAGGACCAAGCCCATTCTGTTGTCAAATTGATAAATAAGATTGAAGAGAATGGCAACTTAACTAGTACAATTTCAGTCATAGCAATGTTATGAAAAGTGCTTAAAGTGACTTCTAATATAAGTAGTAGTTTCAGAAGAAAGTTCAGTAGTTATATTGCATCGAGGACTGTAAATAAAACTTGTACATGGATAACATTTAGAGGGACCTACTTACTTTAACAGAAAGTGACAAAGCCAATGCGACAGTCCCTCTCAATCCTGACCAGATAAGAATTATGGACTCTTTCCATGTAATACCATAGCCAAAGTATTGTAAAAAGGGATACAAACACCCCACAACAATGATCCGCGAGAGTTGAAGATAAACATAGAGCAACATTACATAGCCCCACGAACTCCCTGGTTAAAAGATATCGACAACAAAACAGTAAAATTAGTGTGTATATATCCAACTCAATACTACTATTACAGTCTGAGGCAGATACTACCAAATATATTCCAAAAATATCTTAATCCTTCACATTTCTTTAATTAGAATATTGCTGGTATTATAACACCGAAGGAGGGCTTAGGGGAACTAAGAAGAGAAGAAAAAAGAGACATAAGTAATGAGCATGAACTATTCTTTTAATGCTAACTGATGTTCAGTCCTAGTTAATAGTATAAGTGTCGATAAATTAGGCGTGATTTGATTAGATTAAATATGTCATAATTTTATTTGATTAAAAAAAATTAGGAAGGTAATTATAAGGATTAGAATATTTCTTTATTTTAGAATATTTTCTTGTACACTTTCTTCTATTTAACTATATATTGAAATCTAAATTATATAGGAATAAAAAGTAGATTTTAGTCTTCTTCAATCTCTTTTGGTGCATTATTTACATGATATCAGAGCCAAGTTCTTAGTCATGAATTTCAAACCAGTTATGGTCGGTGCAGACTCAAAATCGTCTAGATTAACCACCGGCGACAGCGCACCATCCTTGGAAGGAGGAAACCGACCAAATTCAAATATCTCCTTGTATGATTCCCTCCAAATCGCCATACATAGATTCAATGGAAAAAAATACTTTGATTGGGCTCAATCCGTGTACTTGGTGATTGATGGTTTTGGGAAACTAGGACATTTGAATGAAGAAATAAAACCACTAGCTTCAAATGATCCGAAATACAAACAATGACGCTCGGAAAATTCTTTGGTGACTACCTGGCTTAATAACTCGATGGATCCATTCATTGACAAGCCTTTCATGTTCTTACCAACAGCTCGTGATGAATGGGAAGCGATACGTGAAACCTACTTTGATATGGAGATATAAAAAGAAAGTAGAGAGAAGCAGGGTGTTTGTGTTTTTGCCAGAGGTTTAAATAAGGATTTTGATGAAGTTCGAAACGAATACTTGAGAGAAAACCTCTGCCTGCCATTAGAGAAGTTCTATCAGAGGTCCGTCGAGAGGAGGCTCGATGCCAAATGATGTTGAAAGGAATTGAAGAACCAAAGATAATGGAGAGTGAGGGATCTACCCTTGCCACCAAAGGGACCAGTTTTGAAGGCGATAAGCTAAAACTCTGGAGTGAAAGGTGCCACAAGTCGTGGCACACCGTGGAGACATGTTGGAAAATCCATGGCAAACTATCAAATTATAAAAGGAAGTCAAGTAGCAACTTTAAAGCTACTAATGACGGCATTCAGTCGCTCCAAACAAGTGGTATTGATTCTGGAGAGCAATCATCAGCCTTTGAATCTGTTCCTTTCACAAAGGATCAAATAGAGCACGAGTATAAAATGCTTCAATCTCACACTATTGGAAATTCTAGCTCTTCTTGCTCTCTAGCTGAGACAGGTATATTCCCTATAGCTTCCATATGACAGGTATATCATAATTTTTCTCTACATATGCACCGTGCACAGGGAATAAAAAAGGTTAAAATTGTTGATGAATCCTTTGGTATCGCAGGGAAAGGAACTGTTGTTGTTTCTCCTTTCCTTGTCCTTAGAAATATTTCGCATGTGCCTCATTTATCATATAATCTATTATATGTCAGCAAACTTACCTTTGGTCTTAACCGCCGTACTATTTTTTTCCCTCTCATTGTGAATTTCAGGATTTAGCCTCTTAGACGATGATTGGCAATGCTAGACAGGACAATAGCCTCTACATCTTCAATGTTGGATCAACCTTCGTCAAACAAGACCTCAAGACCCGTTTCAACTCGATTTCGACTTCTCATGTCAGTAAGATTGTGTTATGGCATTATTGTTTAGGACATATAAACTTTCGATATTTAAGACAATTATTACCTAAATTATTTTTAAATAAAAGTCCTGTATCGTTTAGATGTGAATCTTGTGAATTAGTCGAACATCATCACACAGTGTTTCCATTACAATCGTATAAAAAATCAGCATCATTTACTTTGATACATAGTGATGTTTGGGGCAAGGTTTAAAATTTCGACATGTGCCAAGGTATCGGTACTAGACCGGAACGATATAGTTTCGGTATCGTATCGTGCCGTGCCGATACGGTTTCAGTATTTTTTATTTATATATAGTAATTATTAGATAAATGACATTGTCTGAAATATGATATTTTTTAAAAAAAGAGAAGAACACTTGGTCATATTCAAAAATATGAATAATAAATCACAAATTGACTTTTTTATGCTTATGAAGAGGGACAGAAAGACTTGTAAAGATTACAACATCATCCCTGGAGAAATCTTAACTACCCAACATAATTTAGTAGTGTTTGATGTATACCTGAAACACAGTATCAATAGAAAGAAAATATATACGACTCCTAAACTTAAGTGGTGAAAATTAAAAGATGGGAAGCAAAAATATATATAAGGAGAAGGTAGGAGTACAAGCATTAGGTGAAATAAACTTCTAATACGACATGGGTTAAGATGATATCAACATTGAAAATAGTAGTTAAGAGCATACTCGGTGAATCAAAGGGACATGCATCTAAGTAAGGAATCTTTGTGGTGGAATGAGAAAGTACAAGAGAAAATGAAGGAATTATATATTTACAAGTAGGGGTGTCAAAAATGAACCCGACCCACGACCCAACCCGAGTCGACCCGAAAAAAATCAAGTTCGGGTTGGGGATTTTCGGGTTCGGGTTGGAGGCTTTCGAGTTAAAAATTTTCGGGTTAGGTTCAAGTTGACTCAAATTTAAGGGTTAGTTGATTTTATTGGAGTTAAATTAAATTTTATTTTGAAAATTAAGATGTTTTATGTATATTAATATCAATGTTAGTATGATAGTAATGGAGTATTGAGATAAAAGTGAATAATTATTGGGAAAATAGTCACAAAAAAAATTATTTTAAATCGTGTTATACAGGTTGTTCGGGCCGAGTCCAAGTTGCTGATTGAGTTCGGGTTGGGAGTTACAAGTTTTTTTTCCCAACCCGACCCGACCCACCCAAATTGACACCCCTATTTATAAGAACAAGAAAATAGGGTACTGAGTAGTGAATGAAGTGACAAAATAAAACTTTTGAACAATTATATCAAAACTTAGATACAAAAGAAGTGGAAAGAGATACTTATAGAACAGCTAAAGTGAGAGAATGGTAGACAAGAGATCTTATCCAAATAAAATGTATTAAAGATAAATACAATAGGGTACTAGTAAACAATGGAGAAATAAAAATGTGATGGAAGAGGTATTTTCATCAACTTTTTAATGAAGTTTAGGTGACCAACTTAACTTAGGTAATTTAAGCAACTCAAATGAATAGAAATTTAAATTTTTATAATATAATTCAAATTTCAGAAGTAGAGCAAGGTTTAAATGGGATGCACAATGAACCAGATGATATTCCGATAGATGTATGAAAGTGTCTAGTGAAATAAGGCATTGAATGACTTACAAAATTATTTAACATGATATTGAAAATGAAAAAAAAATGTCCAATCAAAAGAGGGTAAGTACTCTAGTTCCCTTATATAAGAACAAGGGAGACCTACCAAATTATGCAATTTATAGGGGTATTAAATTAATGAGTCATACCATAAAATTTTGGAAAACAGTAATAGAAAAAGATTAAGGAGACCACGGTGACCAAAAATCAATTTCAGATTCATGCTTGGAAGGTCAACAATAGAAGATATACATCTTCTTAGACAATTAAATGAAAAATATCGAGAGCAAAAACAAGATCTACACGTGGTATTCATTGTCTTAGACAAAGCTTATAGTAGAATCCCAAGAGAAATTATATGGAGTATTCTAAAAAAGAAAAGTGGACCAAACATCGGGCAGAAACCAGATGAGCCGATCAGGACCAGACATTAGGAAACACGTCTGAAGAACTTGGCGGGTAAGTTAAGGTAAGCTTCAAGAGAAGAGAGCAGTGAGGTCATGTTTCGATTGGGACAGACCTTAGGTGTTAATCTGATTTCTAAATCAAAATCAGACACTCATAACTGTCATATTAATGCATGCATATTTATCTAATTCCAACTCTGTTTTCCAAAATTATTATTATTATTATTATTATTATTATTATTATTATTATTATTATTATTATTATAACTTTATTTTGCAGAAAAATAAATTTTGAGGGATAAATTATTTGGTCGACCGATCAACCAATCAATAGAAAAGAGATCCAATAGAGTAGAGTGTTTAGTCGACCCAACCATGCTTGGTAACCCCAGGTCAAATAAGATCGGATCACGTAACAAAGGAAATTACAAAGTTCAGTCAACCAATTAGGATGTCAGTCGACCAAAACATTTGGCAAATAAGGATTAGATTGAATCGAATAAAATAACAAAGTTTCAAGGTCCAATCGATCGAACAGTTATTCTGTCGACCGATAAAAGTTTTCGTGGCAGATATGAGAATAAGGTAAGCTATATAGATAAAATTATTAAACTTCGAGACTGTTTTCCCAACACACCAAGATGTACAGTAGATAAACCAAAGAAAATGGGAACACAACTTTCCTAACTTCGTTGAAAACTGGAACATGGTCTCAAAGTACCTTCAATGGTATAAGCTTCATAATGCCTACTAATGTGAATTAAAATCACTTTAGCTCCAAGAGTGGAAATAAAAATAAGTAAAAGGTACATATATCAATATAGTTAAACAGGTGAGGTCAAAAACTT
>JBAMIE010000016.1:10322354-10343723 GCA_037177295.1 Kaempferia parviflora | reverse complement strand
AAATCTAACTCAAAAATAATTAAACATATGCTTAAATAATCTCAAAATCCTACTCTAATTCTGCAAAAGATATATAAAAAAAAAGATAAAATCTTCTAACTCCCAAAAGACTAATGATATTTTTTTTTAGATTTAAACTAGGTGGTAATTATAGATCTCTGAACGAGCTTCGATTTGAAATATTATAAGTCTCGTGGTTCAATCCGAGTAAAAAGTTATGACCTCTTAAAGTTTTCCACGATTTTGCTCCGATTCTACTGATTTTGTACCGATTCTACTGCAAAAAAATATAAAAAATGATTATGCATGATCCTGGATTAAATTTTACTGTAGAATCACGATCCTGTACGATCCTACGATCCAAGATCATGATTCTACACACTATGAACTCACAACCACGAGTGCAAGGGAAAAAAAAAGCTAGGAAGGACAGTTAGTGGACGAGCAATCTATTTGTTTTTAATGAAACAAACGTTGAAAATAATTCCATGTGAAAAAAATTCTTCAATTTTTATTTTCTTACTCCCTAAAGATAAAGAAAGATGGTAATCAAGGAATAACAAAGTAATACAAGTTTAGAGAATGTTGAAGGTTGACCATGGTATTGGTAAGGATGGATAACATATGAAATTTAAATAGTAGAATTTAAAGCTACAAGCGGCTAGTTTTTTTTTCTTTTGGATTATTGAAAAATGTCCGGAAAAGGCTATAAAAACATGACAAGAATTGCAACATCTACAAAATTACTTTTACACCAATTTCTACAAAACATACAGAAGAACAAAATTTACTTATCGCAAGACAAGGGCATAACGTTTACATACACAAGATAAATCATTAACCCTTCTCATACTAATTAAAATCTCTTTACTTCATATTTGAACCTATAGCACAAAAACTATGGATGATTGCAAAATTAATTTAAATCTAGTTCCAATCTACACACTGTTGCACGCTGCGCCAATCTCCCAACAATGTCCAAATAAATCATATCACAATCATCATAATTACTATTTTCATGATTGGAGACAAGAAGTGGATCGGTACCTACACCGACACATCAAAAACAGTGCAGATACAGTAGAATAGTTAATGAGAATTCTGTCATCTCCTGTGCTGTAGAATCTGAAAGTTTAATGGATCTGCTTGTGGCAAGGTTCACAAATGCAGTACTACAAATTCCATCGTTGAATCCATCTTGTGAGTTTATTCTGATCCACGACAGCACTGGCATGCCACAGACAGCAGAAACACTAGATGTACTCATCGAAGCAACAGGTTCTTAGCTCAACAAAATTTTGACACCATTAGATGTTATTTAACACCTGGCTAACCCTGCAATAGCTTTGCGATGTTGCTCCTAGAACATCAGCACATAAATGCTGATCGCTGACTACTTTCTGTGCTTCCTTTTTGCTTCAGGTCTTCGCTTTTCTTCTTCCCATTCCCTTTCATGTAGTCTGAAGTTACAAGTCAAAGTAACACTTTCTAGACCAAAAAATGGAAGACGAAAACAAGAGAAGCTTGCTATTTACTGTTAAAAAAAATCATATAAACATCAATTATCTAGATATGGATTTTGGCCTTATGCAACAAACAACTTGAACTGTAATTTGTACTGCACAATAATTCATGAACTTAGACAACCATTCTAAATGGAACATATTTCAAACAAAACTAAAAATTATTTCATATTCAGGCGGGGCGTCTCACATAAACAGCATAATAATTTTGGATGTTCATTCATAATTAGGAGCCAAAGAACATAGCCATTTTTCACTCCTATAGTGGTTATCCTAAAAGTGTACACTTTTTCTTCAACTACAAAAGGGCCAAAGCACTACTCAGAACACTTGGAACAAAATAAAAGGTAGATATATAAGTAGCTGTCGATGAAGAAAAATATTAATCTAAATTGGTCATCTATGTGTCCCACTCATTTTTGTGCTACCTACAATATGTAAAAATGATTACTTTCACATATACAAGTAAAAACTTAAGTCAACTGAAATAACACAAGATTAGATCTAAAGAGGATGTTATAAATTGGTGAAGAAATGTAATTGAAAGCATATACGTAGGCATAAGGATACTGATCAGATTCCCTTCGGTTAATTTTGCCTGCAGCTTCCTTCCCATGTATTCTTGGTGCTTCCTCTATGTATGCAGCACGTTGCTGCCCCATGACAACCTTTTTGTCTGCCCTTTCTCTACCATCATATAACTGAGGCATTCCTGGAGCAAGTGAGGGAGGTAGCTGACCAGTTTGCGAATACTCTCCACCTGTTTCAGATGACATGTGTTCTCTCTTCAGTTTCCGTCGCTTGGAGCCTGCAATGAGTTCCGCATCATCCTTCATCATGGGGACTTTATCCCTCTCCCTGTCATCCATCTGGTGATAATAACACAAAAACATCATTGACTTTTAGCATATTAATGATCTTGGCCAAAATCTGACAGTCAACTATCTGGCAAAGGATTTGAAACCTAGCCATCGCTATCCATTTGCAAACATGAAACGAATAGTATGATTTAAGACCTTGTACCCATTAAGGGTTGATGGGTGTGAAAGTTGATATGATAATAATTGAGACATGCATTGGACATTAAGAGAGATTAGAGAGGGATTTTCTTCAGCTGGAAACTAACTTGAAACATGATGTGAGAAAATTACACATCAATTAAAAGTGGAGCTGACCAATCAGTTGCCACACATTGCTTGATGATGAAGATTACAAATGGAGCAGAAACATATTGCCCAATCAAAAATGATTAACAAACTGCGCAGGTGTATTTGTTTTTATGTAGGTTATTGAATAGATAACAGAAAGCAAGACAAGGATGAAGAGCATACACTAATTAAATAGTAATGTTGCTGATAGCCATATATCTTTTCACATTTGGTATATACTATTTTTCAAAGTAAGATGTTTCCAATTTCCACTCCAGTGCAATTGTACTGCCATTACAAATTTGTTGGCAATTTTTTGCATATTGGTGCTTAGTTTTCATTCGGATGAGTTTTATCTTCAATTTTCCATAGCTTCTGATAAAATTGTTGCTTTGTTTCTTTAGCCAATTATTTCAGATCCATGGCACATTAAGATCCACCTATATAATCATGATCACCTAACAGATAATGAAAGCTAAAGCCTTTTGGACATGCCAATTATGCAAATCCTAAAATAGGATAATAATGATAAATAAAAGAATTTTGAAAATTTTAATAGAGAAAAAGACTATATAATGTGGATAATTGTGTAGCCTTTTTAAAACGTGATCTTTTATCATTCTGGACAATGATAGAAGAACATTTTACACAGAATTAAGGTCTACCTTGACTGATGGTCCATCCCGTTCATCACGTTTTCTTTCACGGTAGTCATCCTCTCTTCTACGTTTTGAATCGTCTTGGGAGGTTAAAGTATTCTCTTCTGATCGCCTCCTTTCTTTTTCATCATGTCTAGGAGAAAGTCGCTGGATGTGTCTTGTGTTACTAGTTCTTCTGTCAATCTCATCATCTCTTCTACTGCTACCCACTGATTGAGGAACAAAACTGGGAGGTAATGGTGGAGGTGGAGGCAAACTTTGTCCATGAAATCGTTCATCAAGATGTGTCTTATCTGTGGAGATCTCAGTATGCCTGGGCTTGGTCCGATCATCTTTACTTCTATCCTCTCTAGCTTTCTCAACTGACCTATCAAGATTTCTATCGGTGCTCCTATCTTGCGTTTTTTCAATAGAACGTTCTCTTCCATGCCTCTCCAGTGACCTATCTCTTGATTTCTCATGAAGGTCTTTGTCAGTGCGATCTGACTTTTCTCTGGGATCCTTTTCATGCCTTTCATTAGTTTTATCCTTTGATTTATCCAGTGATCTATTAGTACTCTGCTCTTCCAAAGAAGGCTTCTCAGGCTCCAGAAAAGGAGGTTTATCCATTGCTCTTGCATCATGACCTCTTTCTTTATCGGAAACTCGTACATCAGTACTTTCACCGTCTTTAGTTTCAGTTTCTCCTTTCTTGCGTTTGTATGTTTTTTCTTGTTCTTCACCAGGAAATGTTCTCTTTTGTTGTCTAATGGATGCATCAGAAGTTTCCACATTTTCATGCATTTCATTCATTCTAGTAGATGTAACTGATGTTTTTGCAGAAGCAGGCACAGAGATGCCATTGGATACTGCAGAAGAAGCAACAATAGTTCCACCCTCCCTATTATCAGCTGGATAAACTTGGGCATCTTTGTCTGCAGATATAGAAGACTGTTGACTGGCACTCCTGCTAACTGGTTTTCCAGTTTTGTTGTCTTCTTTGGCAACCTCCTGTTTTATCAGCTTTGGAATAGAAGCTCGTTTTTGCAGTACTCTTGTCTGCAAACAAGAATATAACTAGTTTAGAATAAGGTTTACTCCTGTTGCTAGTTTATAAAATGATTAGGCCAACAAAGCTTGTTCGTAAGGTAGATTGCATTCAGTTTTGTTACAAAGTGAACATTCAGCAAATCACAAAAAACAATAGAGTTTAAAAATAGTTGATCGTTTAAATTGATGTCTTATTATGATAGTGCATCTATAAGTTGGTAACTATGAGCAAATAATGATTCTTGCAGTATTGTTCGCTGATTGATCTATATATTGATGCCTCTACGGGAAAAGCACAGCCATAAGTTGTTAGGCTAAGCATGGATTTTTACAGAAAGTTCTCCATTATAGAGACAATTAGCCAAGCCTATTGCTTTTCGTATAATTTCAGTCAACACTACATGAAATTATAGTGTCTTTAGAAGCCGCCAATTATTTTCCAATGGCAAAGGTCATAAAAATTTCAGAATTCAAGAACAATTTTGATATGATGCAAGAGAAGATATGGTATCTTGTGCCAATATTAATTGTAAAAATATTAAAAAGAAGCTTAGGATTTGGTACAATAACACATTTAAGACACAATACAACAACAATTGCATAAAATGCAAGACAAAGAGTGAAGTTGAAAATAACCTTACAAGCATCAACCCAATATCTTTAATAATTCTGTCACAAAAATAAAAATATACCTTAGCCAAAAGCTATTCATCATATCTTAACCATAAAAGACTCATTTTTTTGGTTATGCTCTTGTTGACCCGTGCAACTTATTATGACCATTATATGTCAATACGAAGTATCCTCAGTATGTACTATGAGAATTATAGATGATAGGTATGAGAATCTTAAATATCAAAATGGAAGACAGTTTCTTATTAATAAAGATTCAACCTAAACAATTCCCAAAAAATTGTTAATAGGTTATTTGACTTAAAAAGTAAGAATGATGTACACCAAACCTAGATTGATCATTAACGTATATCCTTCAAAATGCCTGGTACACAACTTGCATGTTGACCAACTATACCTGTATAAGAACTCTGCCAGCTTTTAGTTTAGAGACTAGATTATAATACTGGTATGGACCGTCAGGAAAATAAACTTACAATTTAAAATTTTGAAAACAAAAATGATAATTGATTAAATGAACCGCATAAACTTGAAGAAACTAGGAGAAAACCAGATGCATTCGAACTACCCACATAGGAAGCACATGGAGGACAACTCTATATGGTATTTAAGTTGATTGGCTAATTCATTATCCTAGAAGCTCGAACATTGAAAAAAGGCCAACCTATAGTTTATATTTCTATCCCTTCCGCTTCGAGTAGGATATCAATTCAAGACATTCTCCTTTGGTACCATGTTAAGTTGATTGGCCAGATATTTATCCTACAAGTTTTATTTGGAAAGGGACCGACATAGGTATTTATATTTCTTTTATATTATAACAGATATAAATTGTCATAGATGTGAAATTTGCATGAATCATACTCTAAAAAAGTCCATCCTCTATTAAACAATGGTAGCAAAGGTGGACTCTGCCATCCCAACGGCCCACACATTCGGCCCAACAACCATCTGTGAGAGGTAAATCCAGTCTCACATTATTACTGTCAGATTGCTTAGCCATGCCATCACATGGCAGTGCCCTAAGCAATCCAGTTTCAGTTCAATTAAAAATGATTCAATGTAAAACCAGATTCAACACAATTCAATCCTAAAATCAAACTCTAATCAATAAAACTATAATTTCACCAGTAGATGTTGACATAAACTTGGTGAAACCAATTTAAGTCTTGAACTCAAGTAAATCCATTAATGAATTGAATATGTTTTTTAGCTCAATTAAAGATTGGTTTAGCAATAATAATAATAAAATATACAAGTTATTATGCACAAGTAGCATTGAACTATAATTAAATTTTTGCAAGTTGTTCTATGTAATATTCACAGAACTAATTATACGTTTTAGGTAAATAGATTAAGTAGGAGTAGATCAAGGACATCAATACAATTCAACTCGTGCTAAACTATATTGTGTGTTGATACAAGTACCAAATTACCATCCTCATCGATTCATTTGGAGATCTCAAATTGTAAATGTTGGACGACACCTCAATCACGAAGAGATGTCTGATGTCCTCAAAATGGGAGCAGAGTTACAAATATGGTGGATGTTCTTCCATATGTTATCTACACTATTCTTGATTGACGTTTGTTATTTGACCTCTTCATCATTACAATGGAAAGAATACATATTCCTTTAAACAAAATAAATAACCATTAATCTTAATCCAACTAAACGTAGCCAAGCAAAAAATAAAAGTAAAGCTACAAACAGCAAAAGTAAGTCTCTCTATCTCCTCATACAGACTCAAGTTGAAAAGGAAAAGAAAGATCCAAGAGCAACACAAATTTTATTACCCAAGATACAACAATCAGAGCCTTACCTCATTTAGTCGCACTTTCCTTTGATCAAAGAACTTTTAAATGAGTCCTAAAATTTAACTCTACAAAAAACACTTGTTAAATTGCCTCAAACTCCACTTTGAGAAAGAAATGAGAGACCCAAAATTGATGCCGACCATAGTATCATAAGAGATAATAGGCAAAGCATAACCCACTTCTACTAAAATCAAAGGACCTCGAATGAGCTTATTGTTAAGTCAAGAAGAGTCACCTAATAACATGCCTATTTTAAGGAACATCCAATATGCCACTAACCATAGCCCGAACTGACAATTGTTGAATTCTCCAAACTATTTTATGAATCTAAAAGAACAAATTAAACTAAATAAACACGATGAAGGACATTAGGTATCATATAAAATTTGTTAATTGTCTACTAGTACATGTCCAATTTTAGTTACTCATGAGTATCAAGCTCGTAATCAATTGATTCAATTCTATTTCTTCTACCAAACAGAGTTCTAATGTGTATATAAGGCACACATTGCAAAGTTATGAGAACAATCATACTGATAATGATTAATAAAATATTTGTTGGCACAATGAATATGATATACATTGCTCATACATAAGTGTATGCTTAAATTCTTTTCCCAAGAACCCTCCTGTTTACTCTACAAACTCACCCTACAAGAAAGATTAATCTTGATGCTTTTGCTTTAACTTTTCCCCCATCTTAATAATATTTCAATTCTTAACGTAGTAAAATTGCTAATTGTAAGGCATTCAATGTGCTATCTTTGTCAGCCAATTTTTCCACAGATGTGTGCCTTTAGTTATGATACAAGAACTCATCTTTGGCACAGTTATTCAAGACATAGAGGGGATAGTTGGGATGCACAATGTTTTTTCCTATTGTTGACTTACAATTTTCCTTATTGGAGGAAATGACTACGATGTAGACAACAACTCTTTAGGAGGCAGTCATTGGTGGAGAATGATGCATATAAAATACCCATTTAAAATAAATGGGAAAAAGGAAATCAATTGATGCTTTAATTTCTATTTTTTATTTATTTATATTCTCCCTATTTCAATCAAAACCTAATCTAATTTTATGTTGAGGTATTTATTGTACGTAAGTCATATAAGACTAATTTGTTGTATCTAAGTAAATTTTAGCCTGGTTTGCAAGGCCTATAAAATGGCATCCCCTCATTGTTATATAAAATTACTTTACTCATTATTCGTGTTTGAAAGCATGTTGCAATTAAATAAATGGCACTTAAATGAACAATTAAATAAAGCAAGGTTTAGCTGCTTATTTCATTCCTTGATGTTGACCTATGCTGCATTATATAAATTGGCATTCACAACTTAACTCTGTTGATATGGTGTAGTTGGTGGACAGGAGCAAGATTGAAAAAAAGATAAAGAGAGAGAGAGAGAGAAGATGAAGTGGAATCAACAGAGAGGAAGGATTGGAAATGAAGAAAGGATTCACAGTTGTTATTCCCACCTGCACATAACAGAGAAATTGTTTGCTGGCTTGTCAGTCATGCTTTGTTTAACCTTCATTCTTTCATGGTCACCTTTGAACACTTGCTGAAGACATGAAATGGCGTGATGTTCCAACATTGTCCCATGGCTCAGTATGGGCTCAAAATAATATCAGCCAAGAAGGTTCGATAGCACGAGATTTAAATTGAAAACTAAAATATTTGTTTTCTTTCATGTAGTGAAAAGTATGTTGAAGAATTTAACACCAAGATATCAGACCCGAATATATCCAGAAAATTATACATAATAGATTCTTGAAACTGATATCTACTAAGGCATGAGCAATAAAGTCAAGGTTCAAGATAAAGTGTGCAACTTAAGATGCATAGTTGGAGTATGATCATTGCTTACATCGGATTCTGCAGCACCCTTAGTATAAGCTTTGGCACTCACATCATCTGATCTCATGGATTCATCCATGCTTTTCACAAGACCAGAACTCTTACTCATTGTAGCAGATATAGAGAAGTTTGTTTCCTGCCCATTTGCCAGAAGGCCAATTTTCACTTTCGGTTGTGTAGACTCAGGCTTCAAAACACTTCCACCATCTATTCTATCAGTAGATTTCGTGTGTTGGATATGTTCCTTGCCTGTGCTCAAAGGGTCTGCCATCTGATTTCCTGTATAAGAATTTGGTCCTCTTAACATCCTTTGGAGTAATGTTGCAATTGATAAAGACATTGAAAAATTACCAGGTACTGATTTTGCGGCTGACGCTGTTGATTTCAACTCTACAATGCCCATGCCAAATTCTTCTTCAGAAACCCATAAGCTCTGTGCCAGTAAATAAATGAATGAACAAGACATTAACCAGAAAATTGATATGGATAAAATTTGTTGCAAATTAAAATCAGTCTAAAACAACATTATCCAATTTATGACCAACCTTACGAGCAGCCAATGCCGCAGCAACTCCAGTGGCCAAAACCTTCAAATCCTCTCTTTCATCCCCTTTAATCTTGGTAACCTATAAAGAATAGTCCAACCAAAATGGAAATTGAGAATTCTGAATTCTTTAGATGACGTCTGAAAAAAAGGGTAAAGAAATGATTATTACCCTTTTCTCAAGATTAAGTCCAGACTTTCGGGTAACAGGGAACACATTAGATATTTTGGTTAAAACAATCAGTGCATTTCTTATTTCCATGTATTCACTAGATTCCAAGCACTGTACAAGTAACCGTGTTATTCTTGTGTTCCATTTGAAGTGTACCTTCCCAAAACAAAACAAAAACTCAGTAAAATACAGTAACAATTTAGCCGAAATAATTAATGAAACTGAGTTTGTTAAAATAATCTCCAATTATATATATGTATAGTGTGTTCTATTTCCTAAGATCAAGAACGCTAGCCATAAACTGAGAATAAATTTTTGCATTACCCAGCAGATGGCCATTGCAGAACTTTGCAAATATCATAGGAGAATCAAGTAAATCCATTGAATAAATAGAGATGGAGGTGTAGGAAACATACATTAGTGATATATTTCAATCATCTAATTTAGGGCAGATCTTTAAAGTCCTGGCACTTTCAAAGATGATGCAAACTAGTAGCAAAAATGTCATTGAAAGACAATACATCCATGGCAGGATTAAAAAATTGGGAAGGCATAATAAAAAGGAAACAGAAAGGGTTAGAAAAACAGAGGTAGAAAGAAGTCGAGGAAGAGGATGTCCTAGCTGAAGAATAATGCAAAACAAGTTAAGATGAGAATACACGAAATATATAAAAAAAAATTGCAAATAAAACAAGATAACATGCTGATTGGTGCATAAAACATTTGGGTAAAGATATAACAATATGATAAAAATCAATACATGAAAAAAAATCAGAAACAACTTCTACCATAGATTGTTGAACCTATAAACTGTGTGTGTTATGAAGATTTTCAAGCCACGTGTTTAAAATGTACCCAAGGCTAAGCAACAACGCTGCATCTATGAAACTTCTAAACTTCAAAGAATCTAGGAATTTAATGCTACATAAAAGTAAAAAACACAAAAAGTGCATACTCGAACAAACTGGCTGTAAGTGACACGCTGACTGTTTGGAAATCTGTAATAAACGGCAAATCCAGGCATGTTTCCGCATTCATTTTCATAAATAGACTCATCACTCTGTGAAAGGAAAAAAAGATCTTATGGCATGAATTTGAAGCAAACTGATGAATCATCTTCCTATAAGACAATTTTGATAAGATAATTTTCCAAAACCAACATAAGAGGACAATGTAGCACAACTGAAACAATTCCCATTTACCTTCCAGTGGTATGCCATTTTTAATGTCTCATACAAAAACCTTCCAAGTCTTCCAGCTTCGTATTCAGTGCAGCAGCAGATCATAGGTTGCAGGGTTTTACAGATAAGAACATCTATATGGTTAACTGTGTTAAAATAAGGTGTTCCAAGAGAATGCAAGGTAAACACAAAATTAGCACAATACACAGCATCTTGCATGCTGAAGGTGCAACGAGGGAAAATGCATCGCTGAAGAAACTCCATGTTGATCTTTAAAGTGTCAGGGCAGGAACTTAGCCACTTATCCTTTTCACGTGCAAGTCGTTGGCGCACAGATGAGACATGCTGCTCGTGCTTTTGAAATTCACTAGTCAATCTATCTAAAACCTCTTGAATCTTTTCCTTGTCCTTTTTACGTTTTGTGATTGCAATACTTGAGTTGTCAGAAATCTCTTCCAAGGCTTTCATGGCAGAATGTTGTTTGGCAATCTCTGTCTCATATCTGTTTCTGGGAACATGAAGATCATAAAGAGTTAATCCCCAAAATGTGGCATACAGATCTGGAGAAAGGCTATTCCAAGCTTTTGAGGGAAGCATTGACTGGACTGTAGCAAGAAGATCTGACCACCTGAAAAATTATAAGTAGAACATGAATATGTTAAATATTAAGAAGCATGATGCAATAGCAACGTAAAATCCGAAAGTTATTGAGCTCAGAAATAAGGCAACTATATATTGGACAGGCCACATACAGCTAAACTTTGTGAGAGAAATATTGGAACAAAGCTAAGAAACACAGCTTAAATCCAACAGATCTTACATTATAGGTCTCCACGGTGAACCAAGATCCAATACAACATCATTTGATGAATTTGAAGGCTCTATTTCATTTTCTTCAGTTTCATTGTTTGAGTGGTCAATGGTGTCAAGGGGCCAGCAAGAATCAGATCCATGCATTCTTTTGAAGAGTCTCATCACCGGCCGATATACCAGAAAAGCAACCTGTGTCAAATGAGAATTTAGATTCTAAATCTACATATGACAAAACAAAAATCATATTCTACAATACAGCTCAGTTTTATCTAGGTACTATAAGAATCAACAAGCATATGTAAGCACACATCAAAAAGTAAAAGCAGAAAATTCTTATGCTATTTTCAAATAAAGGTCCATTCAATGCAATCTGAAGATAAACTTTCATGTTTTCCCAAAACTGCCCACAAGTTTCATGGCTACAATTTAATAGCTAAACTATTTAAACAATCTCAACTTCATCCAATTGTCCACATGATTCTTCAATTCTAATAATTATTGATTCCTGCTTTTTATTTTAACTATTCTTACTAACAAAAAATATCATTATTATTTGAAAATGTTTTTTCTTTGAATGAAGAAAGTATTTCAAGTTTAAAAAAAACACATTGTTCCTAATGGAAAATATCTTATTATTTGAAGGAAAAAGAGCTTTAACAAATAAAGAGTTTATAAGATTGGTTTATAATTTGAATAGCTTAAACAGTTTAGCTATGAATTGGAAGCAAGTGAAATTTTTAGAAACATTAAAATTTGAAAGTTTGACACACATATATTAATTAACCAAAAGAGAGAATAAAAAGGGAAAAAAAACACCTCTGGGTCCAGATGGTACTTTTGCACAAGTTCATCTAAAGAAGGAATTAATTGAGCATAAGCTGCAGGAGCCAATGCATTGCATAGAAAATCTACATATTGCAGGAGTGTGCCGTGACATCTGTCAAATTGTTCGCTAACCATTTTGATGTATGATGCATCTGCATTCATGACAACCCTATACACGAAGCAATGAACTCAGCTTTGGAGTTATAATTACATAATAAATCAGAATTCAAAATGAACTAGTAAAATTATCATGCAACAACTAACATAATGGATACACAAACAGAATAAGTTGAAACAGTTTTGAATAAATGATGAAGCAAAACACATTACATGGAGCGGTGGTGAGCAATAAGTACAAGAAGTGGAATAGCCAACTTTGGTTCTTCCTTAGGTAGCAATGCATCCCTCAGCCTGTTGGTGGATTTACTCAGTACCTACAAGAAAAAACAAGATATTATCACATGACCAAAGAATTTTATAAACAACTGCAAAGACCCCAGTAGATTAACTCAATCCCAAGACTCCCAACAAGAAAAAACAAGATATGATCATACAATTAAACAACTTGGGAGTTTTATAAAGAACTGCAAGACACCAGTAGATCAATTACACAATAAAAGGACAACCAAAAAACACTTGCTAAGGTAGAGAATTGTTACTGTGTCGAAATTTGCAAACGGATATAGGGATTGCTCGAGTTAATATCAGGAAAGGCTCATCCATGTCTTGAATCCAAGTGAACAAGCACAATCTTGAAATCCAACTTAAATCGCTCTACTTGCCACTGCTTGATTGACCCCTTCAACCTTAACAATCTGTCACTAGCTAAACCAAGTGTCTTATCAACTACTCTCGCTAGATCGAGAGATGTCATTGCCAATCAAGAAATATAGTACCAGTTGATCAACATTAACCGCAAAACTGTCATTCTATATATTAATAATCTAATACTACTTTATAAGTTAACCCTGTGATTTACCTCTCTTCACATGACGAGGGGCGCTTGGGTGAGCGTAATCATCTTTTTTGCTACAATAATCTAATACTACTTAGTAACTTTACATCAGTTTAATTTTATTAATTCTGTTTATAATTTGTAATGCACATTGTTAGTAATATGATTTTTGATGAAACATTGTAATTTAACCACATTTGTTATCTCGTATATGAAACTATTTAATTTTCTCTTCATCATTTCTTAATGATTCCAATTTCATTTATCCCACCAAACTAACAATTAATTCATACTTGAATATTCTTTTACCATCAGATCTACAAATGGATATGGATTGTGACAACTATGTTATGTCAGCAATCTCACCTACTCACACACACACACACACACATAAAAAGATATTAAACTAAAAGGCACATTACAAGTTATAAGGTTTGAAGACTTATTGTATCCACAAATTTAACTGACAAGCTGTGAACCTTCATCTGGTTCCTTGACAAATAGTGATCAAAGTGCAAAAACAACAACAAAAGAAATAAAGACATACAATTTGTACATTTTTCTGTATCTTAGAGCATCAACTTTAAATTTGAATCTAGCATGCCAAGGTTCAGATGACTGTCTTCATCAATAAATCAAACAAGAGTGAAAATAGATACAGAGGCCTAAATCCAAACGTTCACCTATTATTAAATACCGTGCAGATAATCAATTTATGTAATAATAAGAAAGCATAAATATTGGCAAAATAAGAGTTACAACAATAAGAAATAACAAGAAATGCATATAATAATCAAAGAAATAACTTATAGCAAGTTGAGCATTGATAAACCTAACAGTAAAATCTCTCATTTGAAGCCAGCCAACCATTTGGAGAACAAAATTTTCTTTTGTAAGACAAAAATGGAGAAAACAAATACAAAAGCATGCAAAAACTCGCAAACTCTCAACAATTAAATCTGAAACAATGTAGATATTAAACAAGAAAAATTATTGTCTAGGTAAAAGAAAATATAGCCAAATCCATTACTTAGAGGCTTCGTCTAATCGAAACTAATTTGCACAGGCATTGAAGCCACAACAGATACCAGTTTGGCATTGAACATTAGGCAAAAGCTACAGCCAAATGTGTAATGCATATGTTGAGATGTGTGTATTCAGTAACTAAGACACCAAATTTTTAGTTTTTATTTATGATAAAACGAGAGAACGTAAGTTAGCATCATATGAACATGTAGCTAGAGCAGAAAGTACACGATTAAATTGAGCTAGAGTTGAGTTTTTATTTTGGACATGCACTGTCCTTCCTCTCTCTATAGTGAAAAGTAATAGAAATGCATATGATAAATGTGGGCAAACATATACGAGTATACTAAAAAACACAAATCATCACAAATGTTGAAAGATTATCTGATAATAGTCTCACATGATGACTTATAGCGGCCGAATGTGAATTTACCTTATTATTTTTAGTCATTCCAAACAGAGTAGCCTGATACCGCAAAGTCTCGCTTCCAGACATAGCATCAAGTTGTTCTTCTGTCATATTTTCAGTGTATTGCATATTTGCCATTTGCTGAATAAGTTCCTGCACTCGGACCAAAATGTGTAGGTTCAAAATTCTTAGCAAGACCACAAACAAAAGATAAAGCCTTTGAAGCTACCTGTAAAAGAACAAGCTCAATACCAGTACCCTTCTTCAACTGATTGACAAGATACTGAAAAAGACCTCTCAGCTCCATGGAAGGATACTTCTTACAACTGAAAATAAGCAAATAAGTGATATTTGTGAAAGTACCAAAAAAGAAAATTTTGTAGGCCGAATTTAACAAATCAGAGTTCAACAAATAAACACATTTAGATCATAATAAATTATCATGAGTAAACATTGTGGAGGTTAAAAGCATTTATTTGAAGAAATATATACACACAGATGACCCCAGAAGGATGCAAGAGATTGAAGCCAATCTGACAGATTAAGGCCATCATCTTTGAGCTTAGATCGCCCTCCATATACTAGACGCTCAATCACCACATATTCCAGCATATCATACTCCAACTGTCATGGAAAATGAAAATATATACATGAAAAAAATTTGAAACTGCAAATAATTGATAAATATATAAGACATGGCAAAACAAAATTCAATAGATCAACCGACAGACAAATTTCTCAGTGCAAGAACTCTGTAAAAGAACACAATCTACACATGACAATAAAAAAATATTTTTAGCATAACAAATTTACCTCAAGAAGAAACATACACATGAACCTGGTGGTGGTACCTTAAAATGCATGGAAGAAAAAGTACTGAAGAAATGAGCAGAAATAATTTTTTTTTAAAACTAAGTTTCCAATTCCTCAAAACAATGAAAAAGAAGAAAAATAAAGAGACAAGACTTATCCTATGATTTGCCAAATGAACGATTTGAAGCTAGGATATTAGTTCTGATAACATAATAATATTTGGTACTTAACATGTAAATATGCACTAGGGCATTGAGGCAGATGGCAAGAGACACTCAGATGTCAGTTTATTCAAACAAAAGCAAGGTTTTGGTGCTACAAACATGTAAAGGTAATTTACAGTTGTCTAAATGGAAAGTGCAACATGCCATAGCATGTTGAGAAATAATACATGGAAGAATCCTGCAATATGAATCATCCAACAATAGCTTTACTCTTTGAATGAAAGAAAATGTTACTAGTATGTTATGGGTGAACTTCTTCTCAACTGACCACCTAATCTCCTCCTAGAGGAGAAAGAACCCCTGCCATTGCAGCTTCCCCCTTGTCATGTTACAGCACCACCATCCCTCTAGTGTCAGACCCTTCCTTTCTCGCCTCTCATCCCACTAACCCTCTTGATGTCTCTTCCCTTATTCTTTTGTATTGTCTTGAACACCACTGAACTTTCCTACCATATCCATTACCCCTTACTAGTTTGTTGATTAGGTCATGTGTTTTCTAAGTCAGAAAAACATTTTTATCTTTAAGACTATGATTTTATTTTCATCTGTGAACACGTAAACCATTATTGTTAGATTTGCTTTTATTTTTCATTGCAAAGCTTTTGAATTAGGCATGCACCATATAAATCTAGAGCCACGGACTTGTTCTCATATATCCTGTCAAAAACCATCTCCGTGATGATTCTTGTACTATAATGATTCCTGTAAATATTTCTTTGTAATACCAAAAATACTTCAAATAATATATTAAATTTTATCAACTTACAAAATACATACATAAACATATAAATATAAGGTATATTTAAATATGATCCATGTTGGTTCTGTTTGATTTTATCAGCAGCTTATCATTGTCCCAAAATTTACCCATTTTTTTATAAATAAAATAAATGAAAAAAAAAGATCAAACTGACAAATTAGAATTTTCCCCACTTTGGTTTGATACAATTTGGTTTCATTTTAGTTATGGATGCCCAAGCTTACTTGATGAATAACAGCAGTGGCTGAAATAAATATACTAATTAAAGGATGTGCTTAAACTAATTACTAAAATATTATCAGTAGTATTTTTTGTGTTATTAACATATGACTAATTAGATTAGGTGTAGGAAAAAGGTGATAGTAGAGGCGGATGGTTTTAAGGTGGATGGAAACAATAGGAGGATGCTGTGAGCATGTGTAGGTGAAAAAATTGGTTTGTTTGGGGGTAAACAAATTAATAATTAATTAATAATTCAATACTGTTAGATTAATTAATCTAATAAATAACTAAATAATATTGAATATATAATTAACATTATTAATTAAATTATTAATGAACACTGCCAAATAATATGTAAAAACTAATATATAACTACAGATTTAATTATGCAATATATTTGATATGCAATTACAGGTTTCTATAGCATTTATTTATATCTAGATTAAAAATGAATATTTTGATGCTAATGATTATATTATTTGTTATAATATTATTGATTGAGTTATCAATTTTCAATAACAGTGAGTATATAATACTGTATATAAATTATTTATTCGGATATTTACAAAGTAAAGAAAAACTTTCTTTTATAATAATAATATTACTCAAATACCGCATGCATCTTTATGTTTTTGAATATCTTTTATATCTTATTTATTAAACAAACTTATTTATTTTACATATTTTGAATTTTTTTATACTGATTCAATCCCACCAGTCAGATGCCACTGGTACTTAGGTTTTGCAATTTCTGACACCAATACTACCACACATGAATCAAATTACTAACTCTAATAGATCAGAAAATTCACCTAGAACAATTCACTATGGTTCAAGGTATTCACATGTTTCAGCGTTTGAAAAATGATTCAGATATAAGACTCTATACTCAAGGCCAAAAAAGAAAGATAAAGGAGGAAATAGAGGGAAGTTGAAGGAAGTGCGCCCTCCATTGTCCATTCTCTTCATAATTATCTTATTCTCGTAGTAGGTGACACTAACACGTGGTGTTGCTTTGTTCATAGAGTACAAGTACAATGATGAAGCAATGATCCATATCTTGATCCACCATATAACAAACCTCAAAAGCACATAAGTTTGAATCGAGATTCTGTAGCAAATCTCCCCAGCAACATGATCATATAAGTACAATGTGATTAGAGATAGTTATCGAGGCAGAAAACTATAGTCAGCACGATAAGTTAAAAATGAATGTTAATATAAACTTGGCATTTACAAATGTATCTTGGTTCAGTTTGATAAAATAAGAATGTGCATACAAAAAGATAGTGTCCGAACAACATCATGATTATACTCAGTAATGCGACAAGAGAACCAATATAACCATTTAGCGAAGCACAATACGCATAAAAGATCAAATAAAAATGGTACCTGTGTTAAGTACTTGAATGCATCCACAACAGGTGTTATCATATCCTTATATGCTTCAATCTGCAATTTATGGCCTTTCCATAGTTCTTTATCTCCAATAGGGAAGGAGGCATGATATATCCAAAAAAAATAATAGGATAGTCATTCTTGGGAAAAGTGAACCTGCTGAACTATTGTGCGGAGAACAGTCATCGGATTAGAATGAGCAAGCTTGGCTACCATGCGACTCAGTTGTTTCAAGTTTTCCTTTGCAAGCCTTTTCAAAATTCTCCTTGTGTCCAACTAATTTCCCAAATACTGGAACTAAGTTCTGTGCATACAAAATATACATAGATGATATGAAAGCAATTAAAAGATATGGACCTTTGCAAGCTGCCTTGCTGCCAGAAGAATTGGATTTTGTTCATCCTCCTTCTCCCATTCACCATATAGACGATAACGAGCCTACAATGCAAAATTGACAGGATAAGACCAATAATGACTCGTTACAAAGAATAACAATACCAAGCGAACCTCATAAGGAAGCATAGACAGAATGTTCCATATCTCCTGGCCAACTGCAGGATTTGCAGGTACCATTTGCAGCGAGGGGAGTAAACATGTTCCTAAAGCTTCCTCAACTCTATGTCTAGCTTCTTTAGCTCTAAAACGAGGATCCCGGTTCTTTGCATCATTCAAATCAGCACATGAGACAGTACTGGAAAGATCTTGTGCAGATACATAATATGCCCTTAACAATATGCACACCTGCACATGCAAATATCACCAAATATGTAACCAGAATAAGGAGTGTATTGATATTTACCGGGTATAAGTTACATATCGGTATAGGTAGACATAGTATCTTCGTTATATTCAATATTGGAAGGTAGCCTGTAATTTAGTCTATGACTTAAATATTGTATCAAAGATGCACCATGCAATCCTATGGTATTGACCAAATCATGCATAGGAGTCGGGAAAGAAAACATAAGAAAGACATCATGTCGTTAACATATGGACAAAAAAAAAAAAATGCCCTGATATAAAGAAACAGTTTTAAAAAGCATTGTCACAATGATTAAGCAATAAAACAACTTTTCACCTTCTGAAGCAGAATTGTATCACGGTAGAGGTATGGTCCAACAGCAGCAATCATTTGAAAAAATTCCTGGGGAAGATCATCACAAATATTCAGCTTGGAAGCGGCAGCTGTTGCATCCAAGGAATCAGAGCAAGGATAACTAAGGCTTCCAAGGCTTCTAAAGCTTGTTTGACTGATTAAATCATAAGCTCTTGACATAGTCTTCTTAATGAGCCTACAGCCAGATAAAAGATAGTTGATATAGAAGATTTATAGAGGCCAAAATTGAATGGAAAGAATAAATGATGACTTAACAAGAAAGGCAATTGTACCCATCACAATACCACTGATAGCCTGTTATACCCACCACCACAAGAGAAGCAAATAAATAAATAAATAAACACTTAAACACTGAAGGTAGGAAGAAAGAAAAGGGCAGAAGAAAGGACTTAATAGGTAAACTATATTGTAATTTTTCAATGTTAAAGTTGTGCAGCTTGCAACTGTAGATAATTAAATGCATTACTTGTGTGTCTGTCTCTAACCTCATCACTTATATATTTTATTCATCCGTTGTCCTCTATGTTGAACTTCTACAGCTAAACCACAACTATTCAATGTTCAATGAGTTCTATCTTCCTCTTAGATCACTTTTTAATATGTTAGTTAATTCTTAAGAAGAAAATCAAAATCCTGGGTATCTCCTTACACTTACAAATATTAGACTTGATTAGATAATTCCAGATAGGTACCTTAGCACGGAAGTCACAAGAGGATCCAACCACTCCCCCTCAAATTGGTCAAAAGATTTAGTATAAACTCAACTTGTTCCATGTATATTCAACTCTAGGTTTATCATAGATGTTAGATCATTAGAACTAACAACATACAAGATGATCTCGTAATATCACTTTCTATCTGACAACAAGAAACTCTTCGTGTTTTGTCCTGCAATTGAAAACTAAATCATAATATAATGCAAATGATACCTGATTATCATAATATAATTTAATCGGTTTAGTTGAAAGGCACCCAACTGTTTGAACCAAAAAGACACAATAACTAGGTCCATGCCCAATATGCATTTATGCATCCTGAAGATGACATGATCATGATATAAGAGATTAACTAGGGAAGCCTTGGGCTATTGAAGAATTCTTGAACCTGTAAACTAATGACCCAGGACAAGGAGACTCAAGAAAGGGGCTAGCACAATCACAAAACAAGATGGCATATCAATTTAGTGAATGCAGGATATTTCAATAAGTCAACCAATTTATGATATTTCCCTAGACAAGATAATGGCATCTATGCCCTGGTATTAGTCAACATTTGGATCCATGAGAGTGTCAAAGGATCTAGAACATATAACACCAGCTTCTATCACATTTACTTTGAAATGTGAATGCATCCCTGACAGAGCATTCCAATGCTTAGGAATTACCTCATGTTACCTAATCCTAAATTTGAAATTGCTAATAGAGAAGGAATTTCAACCTTATAATTCTAGTGTCAATCGACTCAATCCTATATAATATACCTATCAATAACATAAACAATGAGAAGAACACATCCTGAAACTAGGAGTGGTCTTATACACTCTGGATCATGCTTGATTAGTAAGTGAAAGTTCGATTTTACCAAATCATGCCCTAGGAGATTGCTACCATATATAGAATTACTGTTAGAAGGGCATATGACTATTTAAACAACAAAAGATGTCTCATATATAGCTCTTAATTGAAACCATTGGGGAAGAAAGCAATCTTGAATTTGATATCCATATATGTAAAAATTAAATATACCGTATATACCGATATTGGGGAAGAAAGCAATTTTGATATTCAAGAAATCTTAGCTACATGAGAATATACCTCTATTGCCAATATTATATATTCTATATACCTTTTTGCCACCAATCGAATTTTTTGCATGTCATCTAAACCATTAGAGAATGTTTTAACAATAAATAATAACTCTTTTTATAAAGCACTCCTGATCAATTGAGGCCATATCACCACTCAGAGAAGACTCTTTTTATGTATTTATTATTTTGTTAATCCAGGCATCCAGACAGAGAAGACTCTTTCTGACTTAAACAAGGGGTGGTTCTTTATCAACCACAAAATCAAAGTTTCAGGGAAGAGGGGTACTCTTCATTTTTCATTCTAAGCTCATGAATGTTGTGTAAAGGTTTCTGCCTTTTGATTGAGCAAAGTTAGTTCTTTCCTTAGAGACAAAGGGATTTGTTCTTGATCAAGGTCTAGCCTACTTCATTTCTTGGATCTGAGAATG
>JBAMIE010000016.1:10304890-10317486 GCA_037177295.1 Kaempferia parviflora | reverse complement strand
TTTAAATTTTAAATTTTAAATTTTAAATTTTAAATTTTAAATTTTAAATTTTAAATTTTAAATTTTAAATTTTTTTATTTTAAATTTTAAAAATTAATTTTTAATTTTTAATTTTTTTATTTTAAATTTTAAATTTTTAAAATTTTAAAATTTTAAATTATTTTACAAATTTTAAATTATTTTATTTGTTTTAATTTTAAAATTTTAATTATATTTTTTTAAAAAAAATTAAATTATAAAAATTTTAATTTTTTAATTTTTTTTTTAAATTAAATTTTTAAGGAAGAATGGGAATGGGAAATGAAACCCACCAAGTTGTGTGAGTTTGGTGATTCCCATATATTTGGAAATCATTTCCAAATTTTCATTCTCAAACCCACAATCCAAACACTATCATTTACTATTATTCCATTCCCTCATTCTAAACCCATCAACCAAACGCCACCTTAACTTTTCTCAATTAAACTATTAACACTCATCTCCCTCGAACACTATCGGAAAAATCATCCTTATTCATCTTCACCTCTTTTTGATCTTTAAAAATGCCTATTCAATTTCCTCTCTTTCGTCTACCAACTCTTATTCTTGAAGATTTTCATTCTCTTAAAAATATATATATGAATTGTTAGTAAACGAATCAAATGTTAATAAGTTTGATATTCAGCTTAGTAAATATTTATTTATATGAATGTATTTATATTCACTCATAAAATAAATTAAATGAGTAAGTTTAAACATGTATTCAAGTCATTAGTATTCATGAATAAAGATTATGAATTGTTCATAAACATTTTAATTATGTTCAGTAAATATACATAAAATAAATTAAATGAATAAGTTTATATATATGTTTAAGTCATTATTCATGAACAAGACTGTAAACTGTTTGTGTTCACGAACAAATTTTGTAAATAATATTTATGAATAAAATTTATAAATCATATTTATTAATAAAACTCTTGCAACATAATGAATAATAAATAAACTTTTCAAAATGAACAATCAAATTTATAATAATCAATTGAACAACCTCGAATTGAAAACCATTCCAACAACTTATTCATTTAAAATTTGACTTAGCTACCCTATCAAATAAAATTGAACATCACAAAGCTTAACTAACCTTCCTATCTGTTTGGTTTGATCCAATATTTCGCCATGTTCTGATTTCAACGTTTAGGAAGGCTACCAAGTGAGCCGGGCACGAGATGCCAATATATATCCTTGTGAAGTCAAAATACTGTATTCGACACAAACCTGAGTAAATAATGTGACTAAACCAAATACATTGTGGATTATAGGTGGAACATCTGAATGAAATTCTACCGAATAATTTTATAAATGAGAATCGAGTATTTGAATCGTGTAGCAAAGGAGGCAACAATGTTTGATGCCAGATCAATCATCAGTTTCATGATTTTGGTGTCGGGACCAAAAAGCTTGAAGCATACAAACAAGAACCGCATTGCTTGCACTTTAGATTGTGAAAGAGGAATGCACCAGCTTTCTCATTCATAATCCTGAAATAAAAATAAAAAAAAATGTTGATTGAATTAACGCTATGGAAAGTAAAATAAAGAAACAGAAAAAGTTTTAGCAGAATACAAAATTTAGTAGGTTACGACAAGCGATGGATGTTCTTAGCCAAATGAATAATCATTAGCAAGCCGCCACTCACATTTCTTTGGAAAAAAGAAAGGAAAAAAAAACCATTAGGGTTTGTTCGCTTGGGATGAGAAGTAGGTTGCTAACTGCCTCTCCCTCTCGGTAAAGACATAAGGGATAAAAACAACCACTACTTCCCCTATTTGGTTTGTGCTTAGATATGTGTAAATCAAAGGCTGGCAGAATTTGCCCCCATCAAGTCATTCTCAAGTAAACAGCAGAAGAATACTTCAAGGCAGCTTTCCATGCTCTCCTCTAAAGTAACGATGTGGAAAAATTTAAACCACATCCATTATATTTTATATCCTAGAAGTTTTTTTTTTAAACAAAAAGACAGGTAAAACATGGGACTTGCACTATGTACGATGCTAAAGAAAAGAAATAATGAGGTACCAGGATTAATTTCTGGACCTACTCCTTTTCATCTTCTTCTAACATTAGCACTTGGTGCCTGCTGTGCAGCTTGCCCGGCAGCCCCTTCTTCCGGTGGCATGTTCATGGCTTGAGTCATGGCATTCAGCACAATGAAGACCAAAGGAATTAAATACATCCACTGTTGATGAAAAGGATTCACTGTTAGGCAGCTTAATTAAGTTGATCACGAATTGCACTTTATGCTAATTGAAAAACATAAACAGAATTGAATGTCCAGATAAAGCCTAGCTGCATATGAAGACAAACCAAAAGGTATCTTACATATTTAGCCCAGAAAGTTTTTTCAGGAGGCGTTACACCTTCAACAACTCCCTCCTCCACAGCAAGCAATTCTTCAGCAAATGTGGGAGTTCTGCAAGTATTAGAGAATAAAGTTTGATATTTGTTAACAATACTGAATATTAGTTAACTTATTGAAACTTTCCATTAAATCAAAACATATACTTGTAAAGTTTAGTATCAGTGCCTTATACAAGACATGATGCATTCCAAGAATAGTTGGACAAGGTGTGTACCTTGGAGCTTGCTCGCTGGTCTTTGTAACTGTATATGATGTGAAAGACCACTTTGCAGGCTGAAAATGAGAAGAGATGCATGTGAATATCATTTTATCATCACCAACAGAATGAAAATAATCTTCTTATTAAATTCCTCAATAATCCTGTCATTTTCTAGTTATCTCAAATCAGCACAGAGCCAGATTACTTGCAAGCATGAGCTCTATAAAGTTCTTTTTCCAAAAAAAATAGAACAAAGATAAGATGTCACACCTATTTAACTTTGCTATGACAATTGATAGGAAGAAAGCCATGGATCTTGACCATTATCGTCATGTACAATTAACATCCATAGAAAAAGGTGTACACTATATCATGTGTTACACATTAACAGGTTGTGTATAATTTGCTCACCTATGAAAAAGCTCACCTTTACACTAACTGTATTTGTTCCCCATTTTATGTAGGAAAAACTACCTAAATCATACGTTCACTATGTCACAAATTACAGTCTAACACAAGTATTCTTTGTTCCAATCATGAAGGTAAATTTCTCAAAGACACACTTGATGTTGGAAATTTCCCAAAGGACACCCAAAGTTTTTCTTTCTTCCCCACTCCTACCTTTCTCCCTCTCCTTTCTTTCCCTGTTCCTCTCATTCTCTCTTTTTCTTACTTCTTATCCTCCCTTCCTCCACCCTACTCCATCCTAAGCTGGCCACCATTGATCCCCACCTCCCTCCTCTCCCTCACTCTTTCCTTAGGTAGTGCAAATGTCAATGACAACAACATTATCATTGACAATGGCTTTGGCACCAACAACCTCCACTCTCTTCCTCTTTCTTCCTCCCCTCTCTTTCTTTCTCCCTCTTCCCCCTTAGGATAAAATCCCAGCACAATCACCGACATGAATGGAAGAGATGAAGAATTATTGAAAAAAAAAAGAAAGAAAAGAAAAAGCGAAGCACGGATAAGAACGAGTAAATTTTAAAAAATTTAAAAACTACTAGCATAAATGGTTTGCATTGTTATTATAGCTAATGTAAGTTAGATTTTACTCAAAGTTTAATCGAATCTAACTGGGCTGAATTTTAGTTGAATTTGACCTAAATTGGATTAACTTGTGCCCAATTTGGGTTTTAATTGGGTTCTCATGGGAGGATTTAGAGTTTGCTCTGAACTCAAACAGGGATAAAAATAGTAAGAATTCGACCTAAACTGAGCTCGAACAAGCAGTCTTAGGCATTGGTTCTGCTTAACCAGTTTTAAATGGGTTTTACATTGACAGAAGTTTGATACTATGGATTTTCTTTTCTGATTCCCTTCTTTCCTGTCTTTTGTGAGAGGGTAAGCACCATAGTTCAATGGAAGACAGCTACCAAATGGCTACCAGCAGCAGTCAACTGTGTACTGGGTAGAGAGGTTGGGTGTGAAGATGTGTATAATTTGACAAGTGGACAGTCAAGATGATTAAACCACGACAAACTCCAAATGTTTGTTTTGAATGATTATGATAGATCCAGACCTGACATAAAACCTCGATTTGCATGATGCTTCTTTTGTATGCTCATTAAATTTCATCATGTCTAGTAATATCCATTGGAGATTCATGCTCGCTACAGGTTGGTGCTAATCTATCAATATCTTTCAAGATATACATGCTATGTCATGTTATATGGTTCAAGTCAAGTTAGCAAAATTATCTACTTTCATCCATTTCTAGTATAACCTATATTATCCTTGAATTCCATCTGCAGCTTACTCCTAAAGAAATCACTAAATGCATGAAATAGGGCATGAATATAGCCAAGAGCCACTGGCAATCCTAAACCATTCAAAGTCTCAGTATGAAGCCGCGCCAGCTGATCAGACGAGGAAAAAGTCATAAGTGTGCCTCTATGTTGCATCAAGTACCTCCTTAGGTCAATACACTTGCCTTCCTAGGAATTTGTCACTGATTATAAAGCACTCCTGATCAATTGAGGCCATATCACCACTCAGAGAAGACTCTTTTTATGTATTTATTTTTTGTTAATCCAGGTATCCAGACAGAGAAGACTCTTTCTGACTTAGACAGGGGTGGTTCTTTATCAACCACAAAATCAAAGTTTCAGGGAAGATAATAGAGGGGTACTCTTCATTTTTCATTCTAAGCTCATGAATGTTGTGTAAAGGTTTCTGCCTTTTGATTGAGCAAAATTAGTTCTTTCCTTAGAGACAAAGGGATTTGTTCTTGATCAAGGTCTAGCCTACTTCATTTCTTGGATCTGAGAATGATTTCAAAATAAGGAGTGCGATTGGGTTAGGTCACAAGGACAACTCGTAAGGAAGAAGAGAGAGTCCAAAGAAAGACCTAGCTTAGCAGGTCAGGTCTTGGGTCAGCTAACTCAATTCTTGGAGAAACTACTTTGAAAAAGGCATTGACCAAACATTCATATCTGCCGACTATGGCTTTGATTGATTTCCACCATTGAATTTAAAGAAAATAAATTTCCTATTTGAATCATTATCACGCCTAGAATCAGTGATTATCTTGTACGGATCAATTGTTTAGCTCCGAGTTGTAGTTAAGACTAAGAGCATCCGTCCTGATACTACAGTGAATTACTAGCTAATGAGCATGGAGTATTAAATGCAGCAGTATCATGGTTAAGAGTTATGATGATGGAACAGGCACCACATGCCACTCTGTTAGTGGCAGATAAGGAGAAATGCATCCACATGACACTTGCCTTCCTACTCAACACTTCCTTGTTGATTTTCCTTTTTGTGCCTACAATTTTAGTTGAGGATATTAAGTCGGCTACTCTGAACTTTCGAGCATTGTTGTGTCACCTGTAGAGAGATCTCCACTGGTTTTATAACTGTGGCGTTAACATTACACATGTGGGTAATATCTACTAAGTACATGGACCTAAGATATGGTGTGATAGTTTAAGTTATGATTTTTACGAACATATTTGTTTAATGAGGATTGCATGTGCATTATTTATGTACCCCCATATCATTTAGACTCTATTTACCCCGGAGGAAGGAAGTGGAAGGAAGAGGAAACAGGAGAAGGAACAGGAAGGGAGACAAGGTGGAGAAAGGAAAGACATAATGTTTACCTGGCAAGGAGAAGAGCAAAGGGACAAACAGGTGAGAAGAAATGAAATAACCGTGACAGCCTTGTCTTCCTCTTCCTTGTTGATTTCGTCCTCGCCCTTATTCACCTGTAAAGAGTCACAGCCCTCAGTTTTCCAGGATCGGCCCTTACAGCCTCCTCAATCTGCCAACTATAGACAATTACAGCAGTGCTAAAGCCTTACAATGCACTTTCAGCACACACACACATCTTGTTGCCATCGCTAATGCCCTCCCCTTCCCCTTCAATCATCGATGCTATACCCACAGGTAAAGTATCCCTGTTAATAGTTACTATATTAAGAATATAGAAAAAATCTTTACTCATACACAAATGCATATTTTGGAAAATTTTGGAGAATAACAAAACTGGTTTAGCTTTTACTGAACTAATTGGTTCTAATGGTTTGATAAAAATGTTGATTACATATCCCATCAAATTGGCTGGTCCAGTCCAGTTTTCATAACTATGCACAAGGGGTCTTTGGATCTCGAGTGAAAACGTAGTGGGTAAATGCTGATTCTGTCAAAGGGGCTCAAAATCTCTTCCTCGGTGGTTTCTGAATAGGTAAATAGAGGAGAGGAGCTTGAAGTCGTCACAAAAATATTGCCCATCTGCTGAATGACTTCTTTTTATGCAAATAAACATATCTTTAGGTGTTATGTGGTGACAATTTGAGAGCAACAACACAAATCACACATGAAATGTATTATAGTAGGTAATAGGCAACACATGGATAGCAACTAGGCAAATTGTAACTGAGGTAAACGTGAAAGAATATGAACCTTCTCACAGGTTGAATTTGAGTTTGCACTAAACTAAGTGTAATCCGAGTACCAACTAATGATTGGACAAGAACCTTCCACTACTTGTGATACTGCTTTATTCCCCATTCAAAGTGAAGGGCAAAATTCAGCTCAATGATAAACTGTTCTAACATATTTCTTACTACAGACCAACAAACTGCATTGGAAATATAATTACTAAAAGCACATTCTAATTCACCTGATGGAGATAAGCCATGCTTGTCGCTACAAGGAGTTTTAGTTAAATTAGAAATTGGAGAATCTTGTTCAAAACAAAAACATACCAGGTGGGAAATCATATAAAGATACTTCCACATAACCTGCCCCTCAATTGCTATCCCCAATAAGCTAGAATTTGTTTTGATCACCTTGATCAGAACTAGTCAGGGTCTCAATGTGTCTCAATCCAAACATATCCAACAGCTAGTTTCATATCCCCATTGAACCAGGCTTGAATGGACAAAACTGGCCTTTCTTCAGTTGTTTTGTTGCAGATTAGATTGCCTAGCTACTTTTATCTCTCATAAATCATCTACAGGCACATCTAATGAATAGGGCACAGGAAGATCAATCTAACCAGAGCAAACACTCTCCCCGTCTGTACACTGAAGTCATGACTATGCTATCCCCAGAGTAGTCTGTCTCATATATTAATGGCACTGGTTCAAATCATTCAATCATATGTTGCATAGTGATTGTGGATGCCAAGTCTTTGGATCCGCTTATGATGTGGCATTAAAAAACTTAAAATCAATTTCCAACCTTACAAATTAAATACTATAATGCATGGTGATCAATTACGCATCATTCTTTTCTCGTGACACCTGACACCTCTCAATCTGCCCAATGGAACTAGCATGGCCATCATAGGGGTTTCAATTAACAAGTTATCATCAGAATGAGAGTTTGCTGCATAATAAGCTACTAATTAGCTAATCTTGTTGAGTATAACCTGCAGATTAAGTTTTATACAAGTTAGATATAAGATGGGTCAATATCCTAACTATAAATGGTAAGAGGCCCACAAGATTGGAGCATGGGATCATACAATCCAACAATTAATGTAAAATGTTCTCGAAATTTATTTGACTTCTAATAAGTATTAGCTTTCATTATATTATGTTAGTATGAATGTTTTAAATACTATTGTTCTAGTACCATGAAGCATAAATAAAATTATTCAGTTAATAAATATAAGAAAAATATAATAAAATTCTCAGTTTGATTACTATAAGAGAAGAAAATGTCGATCAGGTATAGAATGTTGAAATTTCAATGATGTGAGGATGATTTTGATTACTTTTTGCATGTTGTACATATAATACAAAAAGATGGAAGGCTGGAGCTGGACTATTGGTTTATGTGGTTAGCTTCTGATGCATAAAAGGAGGTTGGGACTGGAATTGTTCCAGATATGGCCAGTTATGGCTGCTTCTAATTTTGTTTCTGATTTGTTACTGTGGGCTTTGCTGCTGCTGTGGTGTTACGCTTGCTGCTGCTTGGAGCCAAGCTATGGTCTTTTCTATACTTTGCTGGTTGAAGCAAGCTGGATACGATAATTTCCAATGTGAATTTTTCTATGGTTCTTCTATTTCGTTGTGTTTTGTGCATGGTAGTTTATTTCTTTTAGAGTTTCC
The DNA here is from genome assembly GCA_037177295.1 of Kaempferia parviflora. Classification (NCBI taxonomy): domain Eukaryota; kingdom Viridiplantae; phylum Streptophyta; class Magnoliopsida; order Zingiberales; family Zingiberaceae; genus Kaempferia; species Kaempferia parviflora. The sequence goes on along the minus strand of JBAMIE010000016.1, from coordinate 10,309,319 downwards.
TACGAGAGATGAGTTTGCTTCTATAAGACGAATAATAAGAACTAAAAGGATCTTTCTAATTAGGAGTTAAATTATAATTGAAAATTTTCTCAAATGATCTATCAAGAAAAAAATATTACTAGAGTAAAATATTGTTCTTTAAAATGTCTAGTTGATGAATATATATATTTTATCTAGTTGTAGTTGGGACCGAGGTCTAAAACAGTAAGCAAACAAAGGATCCAAGTGTAGGTTTGTAAGATCCTAGTCCAATACATATCCTACTTGAGTTTTAGAATGTTAAGCTCACTTTAGATCATAAGATAGTAAGACCCTTAAGGCCTGGATCACAATTTGACTACCATGACATATCCTCTTTGTTTTGCAGGTAAACAAACTTAAGGAAAATAAACCAGAGTGGCAAGATTACTAATACGAACCTATAGGCTCAATTGTGTTCCAGTCCATCTCAATCTATCTTGGTTTCAATTACTTTCAAAACGGATAAATAGATATATAGATTTGATTGAGACATGTACAAGCATTGAAAATCTAAAGCCTTGCTTAAACTACTTAGGTGACTAAACATCACCACAACCATTTAGAAGAACATACATATCTGAGTAATCTCGGATATTGACAAGTTCCAGCTGACCCATAATTCACTGCCAAAATATTCACACCATCCTGTAAAAGCAAATGCAACTTGATAAAATGATAAAGCATCAAATTAGTTAAGAGGATAAAATATTGGATTGTTGTCATTAAGAGAGAACCATTATATAATATAAATAGGACTCAATGTAATATACCCTATAAATAAAACACTCAATATGGGACTAGGAACAGAACAAATATAACTAAAATCTACATTAATCTAATAACTCTAGCACTTCCTTTGATATGTAGAGCATAAAGATTACCTATATTCAACTTGTTACATAAACCAGAGAAAGATCCCAAAAAGAAAATAAAACTAAGACACTTGATGATGATGAAAGTAAAGATGTAATACTAGTGCAACAACTTGAATCTATGCAGCTTTGGATTGCTCTTTGAAGAGTTGATGACTGAGCAGACAACTTCAAAATATCTCACTCAGTACACTTAAGGAATTCAATATTTAAGCTTTTAGAATTTTTAGAGTTTATTTTGACAGATCTTTTAGGAGTAGTGTTTGACTCTTCCTTTCACCTTTCGTTCTTAATGACTCGTCCCCTCCCCGCAACCCCCATCTTAACCAAGTGCAATAAAAAAATCGCAGCTCCTCCACCTAGTAGTGCCTACCACACTCATTTATGCTAGTTATTTGACAGTTTTTTTTTACATTTGCATCAAAAGGAATGAGTTTTTGTTTGGTACAAAATGTCACGAGTTCAATTGGTAGCACATTTGACCTCTTTTGCCTTTGCCTTGCCAAGAAGGCATGGTGGTCGTGCAAGGCCTCATCTGTCTAAGCCTTCTCCACTAGAGCCATTCCATCTTTAGTGATCTCACCGCTGCCTGTAGTCAATCACCACAACCCCTTTCCAGCGACAATTAATTTTGTCACTCCCTTCGACAAAGCCAACAATAAAGTATGTCACTCCCCAGTTAAAGACATGTTACCATACACCCAAATGGGAATCTATGAGTTCCACAAAATAATTTGTTGCCTAGAGGTGGACCACCACTTCTTATTGGGATTTTTTTGCAAATATTAAGACGATGGAGATCACTCTACTTGATCGAAAACTATAGATACAACAAGAAGTAGATTTAATTTTTTGGTTTAGTCAATTTTCAGCATTTACCTAGGTTTTCTCATAAACCGAAAAAAATGAAGTAGTTTTTTGTTTACAAAAACAACCAAGCCTTATCCCACTTGGTGAGTTCAGCTATATGGGAAGTAGTTTTTTGTTCGGGGGAAAAAACTATCACTAGTTTTCTAATTTATCATGTTTTTTTATTTTATAAATATAGATTAGTGTGCAGGCATCTTGAATTTTATATAATAACATAACGGACAAGCTTAAAACACAAAGAACTAAAGTGGATAATCACGAACATACACGTCCACACTGTAAAGTTAGAGAAGGCCATAAAACTATCCCCAACACTCAAACCCTTAAGCAGCTTGTGGTATCTAATCTTAATCCAACTTTAATCCTAGTGCCAGTGCTTTATTTGTCATGGTGGAGGTCACCTAGTGTCAAATTGCCCCGTATAGTGTTGGCCATAACACCTGAACATGAAGACATCGCTATGAAAGTCTAGGGAGTGATGAAGAGATTGAAACCTTATAAATCCTTAGACTGATGGAGAAGAGAAAAAACTATGAGATCTCTCATGGTGCTTTGCATCTCATCACAATGCTAGATACAATGAGACATAGAACCACACTAATATTTTTTAAACCACTGCAAAATATAGAAAGAGAGCATGCAAAATTGTAATAGATAATGAGAATTACATAAATGTTATTACTACAATGGCCCTTTCTAGAATACAACTCAACTAGAACATCACCCAAAATCTTCACAAAGTTGCATGAGTAAATCAAATATTTCTCAGTCATAGAAAGATGTCTGATTTATGTTGAATGGGTTCCTGCATAGACAACATATTATTATTATTATTATTATTAATTTTTTTTTTTACGCAGACTAATCCTTAAGGTGACCGGTCCGGCTCTACGGAAGTTTCCCACATGCCACTAAGGTAAATCGGAAGCACCCAAAGGGCGACCCATCAGCCCAACGTTCTTAGGTCAACTTCACATTAAGAGAAATTCATCTGTTAATTTGCAGAAGCTGGGATTTGATTCTTAAATGCCTGGTAACTACACCATTGCCTAAACCATATCAAAACCTACTTTAATCGAGCCTAAACTGAAGTCACAAACAAAATCAACTCAATCATCAAGTCGGTTCCTTCACCTCCTACCACAATCAAAATTTGAGAAAGAAGAGAAGGATCTAAGAGTGATGCTGGCTTTAGTGGCCCAGGACACTAAAGTTGACACTAGCAACCCATTTGCTAGCCTTAAGGAAACCTCAAAGGGACTTTCAATACATAACTTTTGAAGAGCTTCACAATGACTAACCACCTTTGCACACAGTTCAACACATGCTCCTTGTTTCAGATTCTCAATTACCAAATCCCCACACTACCACATGAGTTGCAAGAAAGAGCTGAATTAAATATACAAGTCAAAGCACCCTTTTTAGAAAAGTACAAGTTCTTGTCTTGTCCATGCACTACTGACCCCTAAAAGAGAGAACTCTAGAAAATCATTTTTTGTCAATCATGTCATCAATAAGATCACCGTTGAATATATATCTACACTTTATGACATGCACAACTTGATAGTTGGAGCACAAGAGTTAATCACAATCGACTTGTGTATTGTGTATAACCAAGATGAATTATTATTATTATTATTATTATTATTATTATTATTATTATTATTATTATTATTTAACTTGTGTGCATACAGGATAATGTCTAAACTATACTATTTCAAATGAAACACAAGTTGTTTTATTTTCTTCTTTTTCTTCATCTCCTTCCTCCTTCCATCACTAATTCGCCAACAACAAAATACATCGGAACAATATTGGTCTCGGCACGACTCCAGATTTTGAACCTTGGTATAACTAATTTAGAGTTATTGATGAATGGAAAACACCTTTAAAACCCATAATGAGTTGTATGAATAGGAAGATAGGTCATTTGAACTTTTGAAATTTCCGCTAATCCAAAGTTCTAAAATTCGCTAGGCGCTAGTCGGGCGCTAGACTAGCGCCTAGCGCCTAGACGGAGACTAGGCATCGTTAGGCGGATTCCACGATATCAACATAAATTACATAATAAATCACATTCTATGACTCCAACACAATAATATCAAATTTAAAATGAGTTCAAAATTACACAACTAATAAAATGTGACAAATTTATTCTACTATTTCTCTATAATTTTCAATAACTTGTTCTTCATCGGACACAAACTAAATATCATCTGAACCTCCTCTTCTTCTTCATATGCAAAATCATTCTCGTCAAGTTTTCTCACTCTAGTTCTCTTGCTCATGAGTTTGGTGCTAGCAGCCAACAAATTGATTTTCTTGTTGGACCAAAGTTTAGGACTTATAAAACTTGAGCCCAACACAAAAATAAGGTTACATTTCAATTTTCCAAACTAAAAAATGACTATTTACACTGCGCCTAGACGATTAGACTGATTAGTTGGCGCCTAGGGCCACCTAGGCTGACCAACTAGCATGTTTTCGGTGAGGGTGGCTAGTGCTTAGACAGCCTAGGCGGCCGCCTAGGCCGATTTTTAGAACACCGCTCTGATCCCATCAAGTTGTCCCAAAATATCAATTTATTATTATTGTTTTTTATCATCGTTTAATAGGATATCAGGGACTTGTTTGAGAAATTGACTGGAATCAAATCAGCCACTGTC
>JBAMIE010000016.1:10287338-10299288 GCA_037177295.1 Kaempferia parviflora | reverse complement strand
ACTGAGATCATTGATTACCAAACTTATTATTTTATATATTTGTATAATTAAATAATACAAATGAACTTTTGGAATGGAATACTAAATTTATTTATGAATGTTCCATTTATTTTCCACACTCATCCAAATAAAAAGAAAGCAGGGGAGAACATTGAATTTACCATACTAACACACTAAATTTAAGGATGTTTCGTAGGATAAATCATGAGAAGCTCTTTCATAGGATAAATCAGGAGCAGCTCGGGGTGATCTATACAGGCAGCTCTCGCTAAGGAAGGTCCCTCAGTAGCACTGGGACTTTCCTTCCCTCATTCATAAACTGTCATATAGTTACTACAAGTGAACATTTCATTTACAGATAATGACTCCAAAGCATACAGCCAGACTGAAATCAGGCGCTAAACTGACAAAAATCGACATTTAGATATAATCTTTCCTCTAGGTTCTCATACACGAAAAGTATAACGGTTGCATTAATTATACCCTCTAAATTATCGGTCGCATAGTCCATGTTGTCTCTACTAAGTACTGACCATTCAAACAGCTACTGAAACTACAAGATCCTTGCTGCTCTAGAATTTCACTAAGCATACTACAAAATCGAAGATAATAAAATTTTGAACTTTAAGTCGCCACAAAAAGAGAAGAAACACAAGGTCAAGAGCATTGCGCGACTGAGGCAAGATGGATGCGCCTGCTTTGAATGAATTTCTTGTGGAACAATTCAAACTTTCCGTTCTTAATAGTTTCACGGATAGTGCGAAAGAACCCCAAATAGTGGTGTGTGTTATGTCTGCGAGCATAGGAACAGAAGTTAGTCGAAGTGATGAGCAGGAATACTAACGCGGAGAGAAGATACACTAGTGGATATACAAACGCGGAGAGAAGATACACTAGTGTGTTCGAAGTAGGGAAAAAGCGACTTACATTTCTAGTAGGATGTGAGCCAGCATTTCGTGAACATTCAATAGATGATTGATATAAGCTCGTGTGTGATTCTGGCAAGTGAAGCAAGTACAGTTTGCAACAATAGATGAAGTATCCTTCCTGAAGAGAGTAACGATACAGAAAAGAAAAAAAAAATCATCAAATTGTACATACTAACTTGGTTGAAATTTTGCAAACAATGTTAATGTTGTTTAACATTCAATAGCAAATGACAGAAGGCAAATTTGCACAACTATTGGTTCTGATCCTGTGAAGTTATACCGGGTTAACTCAGTTCGATAGGTTGAGCAAGACATGTCAGCCCAATTCTAAGTGAACCCTAGTGGCAAGGTTTTGATTCTTAGCTTTTGGTTTGTGCCAGATTATTCAAAGCCACCAAAACCATGCTACTGAATTTTACTTATTGTTTAGGTGAAATGGTTCTTGTGTCTGAAAACAGACAGTCGGTCCTATAGATATAGATTACATACCTGAAAATTGTAGCTCTCAAATTTATCTTTGTACAGTCACTAGGGTAATCATCAAGTAGACGATCTACAATGTCTTCATCAACAATATTATGTGGGAAGATCAGTGCAAAGCCCCGAAGTGTAAGATGGTAAATATACCTGTTTCGAGTTCAAAAAATGTACATTTTGAGCAAAGTACTATACAATTTAAGAAAGCAAGGAAAAGAATATCAAGACCTCCAAAACATACGTGGAATCGAAGAGATCCACTCCAGCAGCTACACCCTGCAAGACCTCCTCTGTAGAAGGGTTTTAAGAAACAACATAAATAGACTTATTGAGAATACTAAATCTACAATTTGGAGTATGATTTTTTTTTTTTAAATTGACAAAGGCAGTTACAACTGTAAGTCGGTGTGTGTGTGGAAACTTGAAATAGTTTCCCATTTCTATTCACAAAAATTTCATTTTACTTTTTTTCAACAAATTTTCTTATTTGAGGGAAGATCAAACATTTCATATGTTAAAAAACAAATATTATTATATGAAGAAATAAATTTTTTATCAATTTATAATTCTTTTTTAAAATTAAAGACAAAAAACAAAAAAAGGATTTTTTTTTTTTTTACAAACCTAAAGTTCCAACTATTTCAGGGGGGAAAAAGAAGTCTTTAATTATTTATTTTAAAAATATATGAAATCTTAGTCACAATATTATTCTGATGTTCAACAGGCTATTGAAATTTAGCAAATAGATTAACAAAACAAAGAGCAAGAACTGACAGAAATTGTCATGACTGTAAATTTTAAATTGGGACCTTTTGTAAGTTCTAAAGTTTTCCCCTTTCATTTTAGAAAGGTGATCATGTCATTAAATATAACATAGTATCGGATAGGAGTCTGTTCTATGGATCATGCTAGATAATTTACAAAAATATGCTCAGACTTCAAATCAATGATTGTGTTGAGTGTGGGATAGTCCAATCCAATTTAACGAACAACCAGTGAGGGTTATGAATATAATCAACCTCCCGAGCCTCCCCATCTTCCTCCATATGCAATCTAAACCCACAATGTTCCCTTATGTTGTCCAACGTGAGTGGATGAGTGAGAGCCAACATTCCCCGGCCAAGAGCAAACAACCAAGAGCATAGTTCCTAGTAGGTTCTAGTACCCTATTGAATTTGAGGAAGAGAATCTTGCATCATTGGTATATTTAGACTCATAATTAACTATAAACCTAGAGTTACTATTGAGGGACTAAACCTGCTAGATAAATCATATCCTTTTCTCCCTCGACTGTTTATCCTTTCAAATATGTCATGTAGATCTCTGGGAGATCACTGTGAATGAAAATCTTCATATCCACCTATTTAGTTTGTCGATAGTAACCAAAGTAGATCCTTGATGGACGTATACTTTGAACAAAACACATAATTAAAGCCTACTTGACACATGATTACACACTATAAAACAAGTTGTATCTTGTATATGATTCCTTACGCTCTAAGTAAACTCTCATTTTAAACTCATTTAGATTGGACAACACTTTTATCCTTTAGAAGCTCCATCAGTTCTCAAGTGTTATTCTTTCACAGCGTTTATATCTGCTTCATTGGGTTAATGAAGGTGGAGAGGAGGCCATACCATTAAAAAACAATTGCAATCCTTCCCTTGGAGGATATAAGGAAGAAAATTGTAGCCTTCAGAGTGAAAACTTACTCTAATACCAATTTGAGAAGGATGAAATATTGTATTACTATAATGAAAATGACTATTACATAATATTTATAGGACTCTGATCACTTTTCTCGAGAAGTTGTAGGTAAAACATCAGAAAGAGGCTAATATAAAATAAAATAGGCTGATGGACAGGTGCAGAGTCACACATTTTTGAGAATTCTAAATCTAGATAAAGGAAAGGAATAATATTTTGAAACTTTGAGTAACAACAGAACACATTATCATGAATTCAGTAATTAGATTAGAGAGCCACACAAAAGTGAAAAAGATGAACACTGAGAATAGAAATGACAATAGAACAAGATGCAGCTATTTCTGTTGATAGAAAAGCATTAGCTGTATAAGATCAACACCTGGGAGAGAAAATCCAGATACAAGACGTAGCTTTTCCTCTGGAAGGCTATCCTGAAAGATAAACCAAAAAGAAGTTTTCGAATAAGAAAAGCTATATGATGGACGTGAAAGTGACAATTTCTGCTCCCTACATATAGCCTCTGAGTTGACATTCAGAATCAAAATTCTATATCCATAATCATCATATTGAAGAAGTATTACCTAAATGGTCCAGCTATACAAGATAATTTCTGAAAACTATTGGTACAAACTAGTTAAGTATTTTTATTTTTTTTAAAAAAAGAAAGTTTTCATATTAGACCTCAAGATAGAAATTTAGAATTTAATGTTGATACCTATTAATAACATAGGCCAAAGATATGCCAATAAGATATTACTTTTTTGTAACAATAAAAATGATACAGTATATATTATGTTCTCAGCTAAGAGTTCCTACTGTATAACACAATAATGGCAAAAAAGGATGAAACTTGTGCTTTTAAACCCAAAATTATGTATCCAATCCATGGTTTTAAATCTTGCACCATGTCAAGCAAAATGGTAGAAACATATTATTCCAACAAATTAATAAACTTCATACTACTCGACACAAGCTATATCTCCTGCGTCGTTATATTAATCATATTGACAAGTATTGTTTCATGCCAATACTTGATATCCCTTGATATCATAGAACACAGTTTAAGTTAACTTAGATGTTGGTACGCCAAAACACAGTTAAGATGAATTAAAATAATATTATTACTTTTTTATAGCTTGTCCCATACCAAGAGAGTATCAAAAACATATTGTTTCATATGGAAAACAAAGTTTGAATAATTATATAGTTGTCTTGTGAGTCTTGTCTTTTTTCCCTCATCTCTTTCCTTCTTCCACCTCTAATTCTTCAACACCATACATTTAAATGTCAGCACGATGCAAAATAAAATCATTCCAGAACTTTGGCATGACTCGAAACTTGGAACCTAAATCCAATCATTTAACAAATGTTCACGATGTACAAAAATAAAGAACATCAGAACATGAATCTGATAATACATTAGATATTGAATATCTAATGTGAAATATAACCATTGATGATTTTTAATATTGTTAATTAAGATTATATGCCATGCAAATCTCTTTTTATTACTTACTTAACAATTTGTGTTTTCTCCATGTTTCCAAGCATCTCTTTTTATTAGTTTACTCCATGTATTTCTTGGTCCCTAATTCCATAAGCAAGGATAGGGTTGGGGTTCTTGTATGGTTTCAACTAGAGTACAGAGTTGCTCAGAGATACCTGAACATACTAAAAATGTTTTTGCTTATTTTTTTCTTCAGTTTAGAATTATCACAATGTACTCTCTTATTTTGGAAAGTACTCTTTTATATATCATATTATATATTTTTTTTCTAGATGTTCTTGTTATCAGATGAAAACATATTCAAATTTTTGGGAATAAATAAAATGTATATTTTTTGCTATAGGGTATCTGTTTGAATTGTGATGTTGTTTGATATCTAAGTTATGGAAGTTGTTTTAGCGAATTGTCACCAAAAATGTGCTTCCTCTAAGTAGCAGGCTATCCCTGAAGCTTGACATAATATGTCAACTCACAAATTATAAGCAGATTTCATGTAGTAGAACAAATTAGACACCAGAGATTAAGATTAATAACTGGAAATGAAAGTGTAAGAATTCTAGCCAAGACAGAAAGCATTCAGACTTCAAATTATATCAGTTTAAGATTTTTTTACATTCATATACTAGATAGGATTAAGCTAAGAAATATACACAACGCTAGCAACAGATTGTGGCATAAAACTAAATTGGATGATAATAATTTCTCTAATTTGTTATTGCATATATGATTCTTAAAACTGATAGCAAAAGGAGCTATTTGTGGATCAAAAAAGGTCACTCTAATATGTTGTATCCAATTATCTGTGACTTATATAAAATATATTACTATGCATATGTATTAATGGTTGCTTATTAGAACAATTCGCATTTTATGTCCAAGCACAAAGCAACCAAAATGTAACAGTTAAAGATAAATGAAGATCATCCTGTGGATTTAAGGGTCCACACTAAGTGCATAAACCATTTATCAAATGCACAAATCTTTTTACCGTAACAGCATGGAGCAAAGCAGGCCGTTCTTCTATACTCTCACCAAGTCCAAAACCTCCTATCCAAAAACCTAGGTCAAACATGTGACATCACATAAGCATCCAATTGCTATGAACGGGAACATGAATTAAACTTGTAGGGTAAAAGGTTTGAAAGATTTAAATATCTACAAAGATAGATGGAAATAATTGCAAAGAATGTGCAAAAATATGAGTATACTTTAGACAAGTAGCAATTATCTAACTCATTTTCATAGTATTGTTGATGATATGGCCTTGCACATGGAGTTCAATGGGAAACAAAATCCATGTGGGAGACCCTAATAAGGTAGGATAGACCATTCACTTTTTTGGTGCAATGAAAGAAAGATATAATTTTCTTATGTGTAGAACATCTTTCGCTTGGACAACAACTAGCCACTTCTAATAGAAACTATGTATTGTCATAATCTAATCAAAAAAGAGGGAAATAAATACAAAAGATATATACATTTTTGGGTTTTGCTCATTGTTATATACGTAATTCTACTAAGTACTAGTTTAGCAAAATCAAATGTCTTTGATAGGTCAAGTTACTTTATTTATAGTTGGAATCATGTCATGATTTTTCCTACTTTAACTTTCGTACAAAAAAAAAAAAAAAAAAAAAAAAAAAGCCATTGCTAACCCTTTTGATCATATACAGGAAAAGGAAAAAGGTAATAGTTAATTTATGCATGATTATTAAAGAGGAAGGATAAGTAATTCACCCACAATTTGAGAAGTCCAAATTAGATCTATTGATTTTTTTTGTACCTATGTATTTACATGAACATTTAGTAATGCTTTCATTTCTATAGGACCAACCAAGTTGCCAGTCTATAAGAAACTATTAATATGGAAATGAAAGCTAAACTAAAATAAAATGTATTAGGATTGTAGGGGTATATGGACTAGAACCATAGACCTTCTCAGTAACCTGAATAAATATAATGACGTAAAAAGATCCATATAGCCGACCCATCTAGTAGGAAAAGATTGTTGTTCTTATTGATTGTTGCTCTTTCATCAATTGATGTAATAATCAGTTATTCCACCATATTTTATCTATACGGTAAGGTAATGAGATGGCTCCATGTTCTCTGATTCATTATTTATATTTTGATATAGGAGCAAGACCAAAGTGTTTCAAGAAAGTACATGGACTTTCATTCGCCTTCAGCCAACATTTTTCTAAGTTAAATGGAATCTCTATCCCCTCACTGGAGATATTGTTGAAGGTATTTACACTTAAAGAAACATCTAAATATTGAGGTATTTGTACATGTATTCCAAGATTGCGAAAATAGAAATCATAGGCAGTCAGGTCAGATTCTCCGATCAAGATATAAACATTGATCAATTCAATTAGAATTCAGTTATTTCAATCAATTCCTCAATTTGAATTGTTCATGTGTGTATCCCTAGTTCTTGCAAGTGAAAAGTATGCAGTTAAAGCCTTCCAATAGCCATAGAAAAACAAGATATAAACTGAGACAAATATATCAGCGCTCTCACTGCATCTGGAGCATCCATGTCTTCAATAATATACAGAAGTAATAATCTAAATAACTAACAGCACATGACATGTTATTCTTATGTGTACTTAGACATAAAGATGCCTTAGGATTCCAACTTGCATCATTTTAAGCCTAGTTCTAATTTAAAAATAAAATATTGTCTGCATCTAAAAAAAAAGTTCATGAAACCTGAGACATTTCTGGCAGCCACTTCAGTCGCACAGTGTTTCCGTTCTTCAATACTGGATCCACCAACAACAAATCCTAATACATTTTCCCCACCTTCCTGTATAATATACATCACATAAAAGTTGGCAAATCCAAAATATTCATAGAAAAGAGGACAGATTACATCAAACAACTGTGCAAGTTAAATAATTTCCATCTGAAAAATGTTTTACAGTCACATGGCAGACATTTCATCTGCAAAGCTAGAGTGAGAATATACTGCCATTGGATCACAATGTTAGAAATTAGGGTGAGACTTGACACCAGATTAAGGTCAATCTATTCAAACTAAGGTTAAAAAGTTGATCAAATTAAACACAAGAAATACTAGAATTTATGAGTTATGAGTCATATATTTGTAGTAAACTCAATTATTTGACAGGTATTTTAGGGAGAGTATTTACATACCGGGTCCAAATTGATGCATTCATCAAGCCAACGCAGTGTTCGATCAACAGAAGTTTTATTTCGCTTATCAGAGACCCAAGCAGGCACCTCATCTGCCAAACTGGCCCATAGATTGGGCATCAATGATGTAATCATCTCCACGTATGCTGACGGTTTCACCTAAATGAAAAAAATGAGGGAATGTGTTAAATAAACAAAGGTGCAGATTATGTTGCTACAATGCATGTCAGAGAAGATAGTTTCATGCTAAAATGGAGTACCAGTTGACGACCAGAAGGTGTTTCAAAAGATGCCCCAAGCTTGTTGGTGCCATCACTCTCGGGTAAACTCTCTAATGAATCCCTAGGGGAAGCTATAAAAAAATGATCATGCAGTCCCACCATCTGATGCAAACCTCCAATAGTACAGATAGTTTTAGTTGCAGGGCAATCTAAACTGCAAAGAACCTCCCAAAATATCCAACATTTGTAAGAAATTTTAAGCAAAATAAAAAACCTTGAAGAAGTAAAGAAAGCTTCTATGAGATTTTATTCAATAAGAAACTTAGTAAAAGCATAGTTCATAAGATAGAACTTAGAAGAAAACCTAATAGATCATCTGAAGTCTAGAAGATTAAAAAAAATCTAATAGATCATACTGACGTGTAGTGCAGTGGGTCATGAACAAGCATACCCAGCCCAGTACAACTAGAAATTGATCCAGTCAACACGGCCCTAGATAGGGCAGATCAAGGCCAAGCACGGTCATCCATATTATGTTTGGGAAGACCATAGGCCTACAAACTTAGGAATAAAAAAAAATAGAAAGAATAAAAATTACAATTGAAATGTCTGAAAATATAAAAATAATTTTTATAATTTTCAAATATTTTAAGGGTAATTTACTAAGATTTTAAATTTTGTAATTATTTAAAGGATAAAGGGGATTGTATAAAAAGCTATATATGAAAAATCAATAAGAACAATGTTGGCCCCCACATTGCCCAACTTCATGTAGAACCAAACATGGCGCATGGGTCAGGAGGCTAGCATTAGAAATGGACCCATGGGTTTCCCCTTTTGGACATTTCCATGTCGTACCATGCTGAGTCGCACCATAGGCAACCTGGCTCGATTGACACCTCTAAGACTATGTCTACATAAAGTTAGATGCTACTAGAATAAAAACTTAGTCATGATCCAGTCAATTGATTTGTATAGAAAAAGAAAGAAAATGGACCAAGGAATATGAGAAAACAAACACTTTTGTCAATAAGTAGCTTAAGAATATTAGAAATTCTTTTTTATCTACATTAATATTTCCTCTTCACTCATTGGTCCAAATGCAATTCTTATTATCAAGATATTCCAATTAACAGTATTCCAAACCCTCAAAGGTCTTGATTCCCTATAATATGTATAAATGACTAGCCTTCTGAAAATGTGTTTCAATCACGGTGAAGAGTTCAGTTCCTTGGTTGTAAAAATAAAAGAGGGTAACATGAAAGATTCATCAAAAGAGAAAGAAAGATTGCAGAAATGGGCCCTAGGGATGACGTTTCTAATACTAAATATTTGGGTGGAAAATGAAATTTGGTCAACGAACCAAAAACACAAGATGCAACGGACTTAAAACTAAGTGCATGAATCTCAATAATTACTTGTGGATTACACATAAATACAATTTTAAATAGTGGGATAGTTTCTCATACTTAGTAATAGTATTACATGTTTGCCTGAATTACTTGTATATCATTTAGTCCATTCCTCAATCTTCTACTTTTCATCTCTAGTGCCTCAACAATTTATGAATGGAAACAAGGTTTCCCAGTGACAACACTAAAAATGTGATTCTTTTACCATTGAACCAATATAACTTCACATAGAAATAGGAAATTACATAAAAAATGTATAGCCCACACAAAATAAATTTTTTTAAAAAAAAGTTCTAAAACTTTATAAGTTTTCAGTTGTAGTTACACTACAAATAAATAAATAAAATTTTAACCACAACTAATATTAACCAGTTCACACTAAAATATTTTAAGTGAGAAATTTGTAAATAATAATTAAATATGTGCTAAGCGGCTATATCATTTAGTGATACTACTATTATCTAAATTGCAATGGAAAATTTATCACATTTAGTGATGGATCTAATTAATACTATCATCAATAGTTTTAACTTTATTGTCACTGAAACTTTTAGTGAAAAGTCTTCAAACTTTATAGACAGTTTTTTTGGGGGTGATTAATACACACTTTTTTAAAGTATATTAATAGCTGAAATTTGACAAGCAGCATCTGGTCAAATCTAAATCAGTTTACCATACCAAATCTATGATCATAAACATCATTTATTCAGTGAATGAAAAGACAGTACGAACAAACAAATTCACCTTAAGTTTTATTTAAACTCCAAAAAAAAAAAAAATCAAAACACGAATTGCATGAGTCTACATAATTGAAGAGAAATCAGTCTCAACCGCAAATAACGCCATCAAACGTTAGCACGGCTTTTGAGATGGCACTTCACTCTACGGCGTCGCACAACTAAAATGATAAAATAAAAATAATAATAAAAAAAATCAAAGATTTAACAACCGGGACTATAACTGCGCAGTGCGGCATCATAATTTCACCTCAAATCAGCATGAGTCGCCAAACAGACATTTCGTCGAACATCCTTGGTGACAGAATCAGAGTGAAACTTACAAGTGGATAGGGCTGACGTGAAGGAGGTGAGAATCGGGGGTGGGGAGGTCACCGAGATGATCACGCGAAATGAACGCCGGGAGGCCCTTGAGGGTGGAGATCAAGAGGGAGGGCGTTTCGATGGGTGCGGCAGAGCTACTTCCGATGTAGAGAGCGCCTGCGCGAGCCCTGCTGCCGGCGCACGCCTTCGCCGCTGCGAAGCGCATCGTTATGGTCTCTATCCCTAAGTTTTTGGTCGGCGAAGACAAGGAGAGGGATGGATGGAAATTGGGGTAGTTTGTTAATTGAAGGTTGGCGGGATTATTTTAGATATACACAGCCTAAGACACCTGTCCGGTGGGCAGGGTGGACTGTCTGACTGCTGAGTGGGCAGTGCACTTCGAGGTGAGATTCATAGATCATAATTTTTAATTTATTTCTGATCCAATATATACTAGACCTTCTGTTATCATAAAAGTGGTACGTAATTGATCAACCAATTGATTGAGGTGCTTTCACTTTTCCGTGAAGAAGTTTGTCGAATCGATTGGCTGATTGATTGGGAATTTCTAATTAATCAGCTGATCAATCCAGGAGCGCTCTATGCTTTCGCGCAAAAGGCTTGTCAATCGATCCGCTAATCGATCGAGGAACACTCTGTGCTTTCGCACAAAAGACTTGTCAATCGATTAAATACCTCCAATCGATCAGTTGATCAATCCAAGAGCGCTATGTTCTTGCAAGGTGTTTCTCAATTGATTAGCCAATCAATTGATAGCTTCCCAACCAATCAGTCAATCGATTGATACACTCTTTTGCTTCCTGTAACAGACAAATTCGATTAATACATGAACCAAATAATTTTAGGTACCTCATGTTAGATGAATCTCTTATTCTTTGGACTTTGTGTCTGGAGCTTCTTCATCTCCTAATCTTCATGCCAAGAATTCAGTCCATAACCTTCTTAAACTTCTCTTATCGTGCATATGATCTTTTAACCTACAAGGACTTCTCTTTGCAAAATATCTGGTTTTCGATTTCCTTAGACTTTTCTTGCATTTCATCCGGTCGTCCGACCTACAAGGACTTCTCTTTACCAAGAATTCGGTCTTCGACCTCCTTGGATTTCTCTTACCTTGCATCCGATCTTTCAACTTGCAAGGACTTTTTTTTACCAAGAATTTGGTCCTCGATCTCCTTGGATTTCTTTTGCCTTGCATCCGGTCTTCCAACTTACAAGTACTTCTCTTTTCCTAAAAGCTTGGAACTCATGTTAGATCTAATATGTTAGCCTAAACTTAAATAATTGTTAATCATTGAAACTTCACATTTAGGACATGATTGCGCCAACAAAAGATTGTGAAAGATAATATGATGTACACTCCTCAATCTTCAAGGTGACGAGTTGCAAAGAAAACAAGGTTATCAAAATCTTCGGTGCGCATACAAACTCTTATAATCCTAACATAATTGTTGATATGGATGATAGAGAAGT
>JBAMIE010000016.1:10225972-10257875 GCA_037177295.1 Kaempferia parviflora | reverse complement strand
TGGTGGCGATTCTTCTTCTCCTCCTGACACTGACGTCCTTCCTCTTCTCTCCCCCACCTCCGACCAGCGGTGCCTCTTCCCAGATGCTGACTAGTCACTCCTTCCCTCCCCCTGATTCTGGGATCCTCTCCAAAGGCAACGGCGACGGTGATCCTAACGGCGACTGCAAGCGACGACAAAGACAACCTCTGACCGTACCCAACTCACTGGAGGGGTTTTTCGGCATTTCCTCCACTTTCTGGCGTTCTTCCGAGGGTCTCGGCCTCCTGTGGTTACGAGGGCAGGAGGTTCTTCTGAGAAGTCTGGTAGTTCATTGAACTTCCATAGAAGGGGTTCTTTGGTGGAAGATTCGCCACTGTCATTATTGAATCAAAAATCGTCAGTCAACGTTGCTGCTGTCCACCAGCTCTAGGGGTTCCAAAGCTAGGTCCTTCGTGTGACGACGGAGGGTAGTGATTGGAGTTGCTCGTGGATAAGGGAGTTTGGTTAATTTGGTTTACTTTCTTGTTTAACTTAGGTGTTATTTTCTTATCCATGTTTGATTGTCTAGCTTCGTAATTTGTTAGTTTCATTTATGAATGATTGTTAATCTTGTCTCATAGTGTGACAATGCGGTGCAAATTTTTCAATTCTATATAATTAGGTTTTGTTAAATTGTTATCAAGTTCTTAGTTAATTGTTTTTGTTTGATTGTGGCTTTCCGTATGCATGTTTGAGTTAATTGTATTTTGTTTATGTTATGCCTATTGATGGATGATTTTGCGTTGTAGTCTGACAATTCATTGCAGGGTTATCTTCGATAGTTAGATAGGATTTTAGTTTCATTTCTTGCATGTTATTTTTGTTGATGATGTTATTTGTAGCATAGAGTGACACTGCGTTATGAGTACAACTTTGTTGGTTAGTTAGGATTTCACTTATGGCATTAGGTTTAGAGAACAAAATCTCCAAAAATAACCCCTAATTCGATTTCGTCCGAAAATAAATGTCCTATTGCTAGTTCCACGAGAGAGACAACCCGAGTTATCCCTATGCTACCATAGTGTAGAGATGTTCGGTACTTAATTGTAATTTGATACACTGGTGGTACGACAATCGACTGTTACCAGCAACTCCAGTGAGGATGAGTGTGAGTAAATGTAAGAGACCAGTCGACTGATGGAAGTGTTAGTCGACTTGTCCCGAATTTACAAATGCACAAAAGGTTCTGTGCTCAACGGCTGTGAAGGGCAGTGAACTGGCCAGTCGACTGCCTCAAGGCTAGTCGACTAGTAAGTAGTCGTTAGCAGAATCGCGGATTATGCTAAGAGTCGTTGTGAGTATTCAATGGTCACACCAGTCAACTCATGGTATTGTCAGTCGACTAGTGTCGAGATGTGTTAATTTAGTGCTCAACTTTTTCCACTCTATAAAAAGGGAACTTGGGGCAACTAGCGCTACTAGTGATAATCTTCTGAGTTATTGTCCAAGTTCCAAGCCTTTCTCTTCCTCCTAATCTCATTCACGATCTTGTAAGAGGAAGAGAATCCTTGTGAGAGGTTGTACTTCACCACGAAGAAGCAAACTTTAGCCGGAGATTGTCCGGGACTAATCCACCGATGGATTAAGGGGTAGTCTACCTCAAGGACAAGCCGTGGAGTAGGAGCAATCAATCTTCAAGCCATGTAAACAGCATTGTTAGCGGTTTGCTTCTTTTTTCTTTGTGCTTAGTCTTTGTATTTTCCCTTGTGTACTAATCTTTGTAGGAAGAATTCGAATTGGGGTATCTGCTATTCAAACGCCCTTTCTAGCCAGTCGCGGTCCCAACACTACATACGTGGAATACCATCGGGAACTAGCTGGCAGCAAATGGATATATGTATGAAACAATACAAAGATTGAAAATAAAGGAGTTGGTACTTGCAAACTCAACCTACATAGTGGTCATACCTTATTTCTACATGATATCTTTTATACTCCTAAGATTCTAGTCAAGCTCAGCCGACTTAGTCTAGACTCTTACAAGGTCGGTCCAACTTAACAAAGATACTAAACCCATCTCGATCAAACCATGGACAATTAGGTCAAATCAAACTTATTACTTCTGTCAAACTGACCAAGCTCTTCCCATTCTGATCTTCTAGCTAATCTAGCATACTTCTAGTATGTTATGGATTTGCCAACAAGTTCTAACACTCCTTAAGTGATCTTCTAAATCGATTGATTATATTTTCTTACATTACTATCCACTCATTAGAGCATGGGTAGCATCGTCAAATCCTGACTAACATAGCAAGATGATAGAGATTCCCAACAACTAGAATGTGAAGACTTGACAAAAATAGAAATGAAACATGAAATAGTATCATTGGTTATTTGTAATCCTTGGACAATACATAGTACTATTTAATCTTGGGTATAAATAGCTCTCTCAACCATTTAGTTCTAGCATATATTGTAGATGAGAAATACTAATCTACACGGTGGTAACCAGACATTTCTAATCACACTAATAGCAACCCAAGTTGTGATGAACAGATGGCTAATTGTCAAGGAATGAAATCACTAGATACAATAACAATGTCCTCAGCATGGATCACTAAAATCCATTTTAAATTGACACATGTGATTTTAGCAAGAATACTTGGCGTCGCCATAAAATGATTTGAAATGCTGTCAAATACGGATCCTTCTGTCCATGATTCAATATACATGATTAAAAAAGAAAAAAAAAATCACGAGGTCTAGAGGTCGAATCTCGACACGCCCGAGTATAAGTTTTGACCATTTGCACTTATGGCTAGTAGCCACCCGTGATTTGCCTCCTCCGTGTTGGCTCTGGGATGGATTGGCGGGGGCGCTAAGGGCGAGCATATTTACCTTTTGCAACAAATATACATGAGAAGAAAAAAATCACCTGTAACTTTCTAAAATCTTTCGGATAGAAAACCCATACAATTGGCAATTAGATGGAAGGAATAATTGAAGGAAGCCAAGCATATAGAAAAAGTAGTACTCAGGGGTAGGTCAAAGAAAACCATTTAAAGCCCGATAACATGGTCGATCATCCAATACGCGGTAAAGGTTTTGGTGGTCTATGGCCTCAAGCTCACATATCTGAAACTCTTGATACTGAGATTCTAAGAGAGTCAATTCCTTCTGATAGATTGTCCAACGAGGAATTGCAAACTCTCAGGCTCCATATGGAAACACTTGATTCTCCTTCACCATCGCTACACTTCAAAATTAATCTTAGTTAGAGGAATGAGGAAATTTCATAGATCTGTTACATGGATGCCTTCAACTTGGCTAAGAAATTGTCACTTGATTAGAATTCCTACAACCATAAGCATGGACTTAAGGATATGAACAATGTATAGGGATATTAACTAGCATCATAAAAAAACTGAACTCCTAGAATCTACCATCCATCATCCAAACTTCACTTTTTTCCTATCTCTACTCTCTCTTTCCCTCTCTCAACCTTCTCTCACTCTCTTCAATCTCTCATTAGTTCGCAAGCGCCAAAGCCAACTTTCGACTGTCTAGATAACTTGATATGTGAAACCAACTAGTGTTTAATCAACAGTCCCGTGGATTCAACAATCTTTTATATTATTGACGACGTTTCCGTGCACTTACAGATTCGTGCTTAACTTAGGGTGGAGATGCAGAAGAGGAAGCCTTTCCCCTCCGATTTGAGCGGATGAAAAAAAATCAAAAAATGATCCACTGATAGATCCATAAATCCATTTGTACATTATTTAATAATAAGTAAATGGTGGAAAGGATAAGCATTCCATCATTTTTCATGAAATAAATAGCTGAAAACTTTCTTCAATTTTTAAACACACCCTCCCAAGTAAACACGACCTAAGATTGATGAGATTCTAGGCACGGAAGTAAAGTTGGTATGGAGACCTACAGCATTAGGTATATGTATATCTCTAACATAAGAAAAATGTGGAACTGTCACATCAGCAGCCCCCTAGAGCCGGCTCCACGGATATGGAGGAAGGTAAATATAGGTACACAAGCGTCAAGCGCATGACGAGGTGTACCCTAGGGCTTCAGTTCTTGAAAATCGACCCCTGACGGTGTGCCAGAGTATACCATGCATCCATCGTCTGTGCTACGCCCTAGAGGAGGATATATTTGAAGCTAGGCGGACTCAACTTAGACGAATTGAGTCATGGTGCTCAAATGACTAATATTGAGGTAATGCACAAGGAGCGTGCAAACCTCGAATTCAAACAAGTCTTGATTTGTGGTACAAAATTAGTCAACTGAGTGCCCATGTATATTCAACTAATCAATATCAAAAATTATCAATTAAGATTGTGATTTTGCATGAATCGACTGTTGTGCATGTACAATCAATTGATGAAAAACACAATGGGTTTGAATTCGTGATTTCTCATGAAAGTGAACAGAATATTGAACAGTTGACTTCGTGAGTCGACTTGTCAAGTTGGATGATGATTTTTCAAAGAAAAAAGAATTTTGAACAACAACTCATTTAGTCGACCACTGAATTTCAAACAAAATAAAAAGTTTGTAAGTCGACTGTGGAAGTCGGCTCTTTAGCAGCACAGTTGACTAGAGAAGCACGTAGTCGATTGCAGACAAAATCCAAAGATGGTCATGAAGATATTGACTTCCCAAGAATCAGCATGATACGATAAGATGAAGGTGAACAATCGACAGCTGATTAATGAAGCATATTCAATCGACTGATGAAAAATATAAAAGTGCCTACAGCAGTCGTGAAGGCAACAACTTTGGAAAAAAAAATTTCTTGGCCAATTCTTGTTGCATTCTTGCTGTGATCTTTCCTCAAGTTTTTCAATGAGAAAATCTAGATCTATATTTTCTCATCCTTTTCATCTATGACCAGCTGAAAGGATCAGAGCTTCAAAGATCCAAAAGATCCAGCTTTGATCCTGGAGAAAAAACTATATTTTTTCAGTCTTTTGCTCCTTAAATCCTAAATCATTTGATACGACCATAAAATTAAAGGATTTCTTAGTGAAATATTTGATGAGGACTCTAGGATCGTAGAGTAGCATCTTAGGAGTTGTGAACCACATCAAAGCTGTGTTTTATGTCTGTGGTCTTTTTCTGTGATTCATTGCTTGAGTTTTTGTTCTTAATTCCGTTGCGTTTACTCAAAAGTAACCCACAAGTAACCAAACTTATAATTTATGCTATTCAACTTCCTCCCCCTCTAGCACATGACCAATCCAACTAATACTTCTTCATTACCATTTTATTATGTTCATAACACCATCTTGACTTGAGCATCGAAAGAGTTTTGCATATGATTCCTACACCAACCCTATAGAATTCCAACTCACCTGTTTATACAAAATACAAACTTATCTCCTGAGGTATATTACACTTATGTTTGCCGGGCAATACAAGAAATAGATGTGTCTAGCCATTCAGACTTGTTTTTCAGCATTCTCAAAATCAGTTAAACCACATATTCTTTAGGAAAATCAAGAGAGGATGAACAAGGCTAACAGCCGTCATTCATGAAATGTTTTTCAATTATGTTCAAAGAGAAACGAGTGATTTTGCTACACAAGGCTTATTGATTTCAAACTTTGTTGCTGAAACTTGAAGTTGGTATGTCAGGGATGTCGACTACACTTGCAGCTAGCGATCCATTTGGGTTTGGTTTCTTCTTCCATGGATGGTACAATTCCGCTTCCGGAAATGATGTGCTTGTAGGGAAATCCAGAATCAAGTCACCTTCAGAGCTGTCAGAAATGAACTGCATAAAAGACTGCATGGTGTTGCTCTTATCAGATAGACCTGAATAAACTGTTTTAGGACTGAAGCAAGCCGTGTCATTGTCCCCAAAGTTTTCTGACTCATCAGTTACTTGGTTGATTATACTGGAACCAAACATAGTTGAGCATTTTGAAGGAGGATTCATGCCCCCTGGTCTGCAGACTCTTTTGGGGCTCCTCATGGTCCTTTTCAGATCTGGAATTAGAGACACGACCATTAACAATAGTAGGATAAACAAGCTCATTATTTCAGAACTAACAATCTCAATGGAGGAACATAACAAAAAAAAAAAAAAATCCTATGTTACAATTGTCTGACATCTGCTACAAAATAAGAATGATGCAAAGATCATATCAATAACAAACATAAATCATTTCACTCTTCTTTTAATCATGTTTAGTCTCAGTTCAACTCTTGCTTGATTGGAAGGATGTAGGAGAGGAAGAAAAATGTCCAAATGAAGGGTGAATGAAATGAAAAGGAATCACATCTTTCTATAATCCACTTCCACCCAAGGATCTTCAAGCCCGAAAGTACAGAGAGACAAACATCATTTTCCTCCACTTTTGCCTAAGTTTACAATAATAAAATTGAGGAATTGATGGATGAAATTTAATTTTGTTCTCTTAAAAGTTGTCACAAGTGGTCCCGCGCTACTTCCAAGTGGGAGACTTGGTCTTAAAAAGGATAAAGCCGGTCGGAGATGTCACCAAGCTCGCCCCGCAATGGGGTAAACCCTTTAAAGTCATCGAAAAGTTAGTATCAGGGGCTTATTATCTTCAGGATTCCAATGCCAGGCGGTTGGGTCATCCTTGGAGTGCGAACTATCTTCAGTCCTATCGAACGTGACGGTCATCTTGTACTGGTAGCAGATTCATCATTAATAAAGCCTTATTACGTCCTTGGACATTAACATTACGCAATCGAGGGCATCGGGCGCGTTGCCAACGTTCGGACGAATAGCTTGAGCATAATAAGAAAAGGACGCTGGATATAAGAGAAGTGAAAGCTATATATTCATGCAAGCAGTAAAAATACAAAGTACATGGCAGGTGGGAACTCAAGTTGCCGCCTGGGATTTTTTACAAGAAACACAAGTTTAGCAAAAAAGAGCGACCCCAAGTGTTGCCTATAATAACTGGGAGTACATTGAAAAAGGGGGCCCTGATGGCCATGGGCAAATGGGTACCCCAACTATGTGCAATGCACTCGCTCCGGATGGTGAGCCTTTTCCAAGAAGATCCAAGTTGTATGAGAACTTGAAGCATCTGGTTAAGGTAGTGCACCAAACATAGCCCGTCCGAGCTTGGAGCATGGTTAGCAGACGAGGCAAAGGATCCCGATGGAGCAGCCTAGAGCAGCCCACCTTTTTACAAAGCAAGCTGCTTAGAGACAGGACGCCCGGGATGCATCAGAGCCTGCCCAAGCGATGGAGGGGTATGGGGAAGCAGGTCAGGAGCAGCCTCTCGTAATGAGTGGGCTTGCTCATCATGACTCCCCATAATGAGTAGGCTTGCTCGCCCCATTTTTCTTACCCGAGCAGAGAACGCAGAACAAGTGCTGACAAGGCGGAGGAGGCGTCGAAGGCAGAGACAGCCCAGACATGGATCCAGCCTCCTCCAATTATCCCCGCCGGGCAGTAGAGCCCGACACATCTTCGATATATCCCCCCATCTTCTTGGGGGTTAAGGAAGCAGTCCGACACCGCCCTTCTCATAGTAAGCAGGTCTGCAGTTTTTAACCATAAGCTATCTTGACACTCCTCATCTTCACAGCTTTGCTCTAGATCGCAACGAGGCAAGGCAAGGATGTGGGTTGCTTGCATCTCTCATGTGGATTTTTCATCAACACAGTTTGTGCCCTTTGGCATTCCTCTCTGGCTGACCTTAAGCGCAAGAGATTGGCTATGGAGGCTTAACAGCAAAGTAGCGGGCTTTTTATAGGAGAAATCTTGGCAAGGGGAGTAAAGGCGAAGCAGGACAGGAGGTACGCTTTGCAATAAATGAAGGGGTGTTATCTAAGAATTGGACAGTCATGCAGTAAAAGCAGCCCTGCGGTTACATGAAAAGATGCGCCCATCAATCGAAAAAGGAAGAATGCAGTCTAACACGCGAAAGGTCACATAGTGAAGGAAGTATGGCTATGGCAGGAAAATGCATCGACAGCAATAATGGAGATTTCTTGTTAGAAAATCAAACAGTCGCGCCGTAAAAAGCAGTCTAGTAGTTACATGAAAAGGCATTCCCATTAATCAAAAGGGAGAAAAGAGTCATCAGGGATTCTAAAGGTCACTGAGCAGTAGTAAATGCCTGGAAATGTAATGACCACATCTCTGTGTGTCACATTTGTCATTTATTACATGGTAACACAAGGCAGCAAGGGTTGGTCGCTGATTCAATTGCAACATAAGGAAATTTGCAAACACAAACGCAAATAGCGACCCAGATCAAACTTGAATAATTTTATTATTGGATAAGCGACCGGCGGACAACAGCCAGCCAGTTGGGTGCTTGGTCATAATACATGTTCAGAAGTTAGGCTTAATTTTAGGTTGCAGTGTTGGCCCCTTGGCAGCCTGAGCGCCCTCTCTGGAAGTAGCCTCCTTGAGTTAGTTATAAAACCATTCATGCTCATGCGAGGTCTTCAACTGAGCCTACAGGGATTGCAGCCGAATTTCCTGCTCGGCTAGTCATCGGCGTTGGTTGATCACTAGTTCATTTGGGTCGGCTAACTCCCTATCTTTTTGAGTGGTAACCCTGTGACCTTGAGTTGAGCCTCTCGCAGTCGGATGGTCTCGGAGGCCAAGTCGATCGCTACCTTGTGCTTCATCACTCTTTCCGCCCGCAATCGGGTCTTAGTGGCATACAACAATTCAGAGAGTCGTTTGTTCTCTGCAGTTTAAACCTCCATGACCACCTGGGTCTCTAACAGGGCTGGTGTAGTTCAGTCAGCAGGACTGCTTGTGCCTGTCTACACGAGAGGCTGATGCATCTACCTTAAGCCGCTTTATGTGTTCCCCCAATGGCAGTTCAAGGGTCAAGATAGGGGCCTCACTTGAATTCGAAGGAACATTGCTGGCCATGCTAACAAAATTTCTGGCAAGAAATAGGATCACAAGAATCCAACTGGAAACGAGTTAGGGTTAGCCAATAAGAGGAGCAAGGATGCTTTTTTAAGGAGAATCCTGGCGCGAGAATCTGAGCAATTGCCAGGGAAATTGGGCTAATCAATGTGGTAAGCGAATCGCCTTCCACAAGGCGAACAACGTATCAATCATATGCCTCGGGAATCTAACTCTCACAAGCGTCCGGTAAAAGAGAAGATTTTCTCGTCTTCATTTATTATCATTAATACTCTGCCATGCAAAATGACACAAGAAACTAACTCGGGCTAGGATATTCCTGACTGGACTGCTAACGATTTCTTCTATGATTAGCCTTATTGCTGCTGTATAGGCATTCGGACACCTATCATGGGACGATCTCTCGGTCAGCATCAACTCTTGGTTTCTTAGCCAAGTTATAAGCGAGCTTGCTCTCGCGCTTAACGATCATCCGGTCAGCTACCTCTTATTCTAGTTCCTAGCCAAGGAACAAACGAACCTGCTGGAACACGCAACACTCATTCAGTCCTGGGCAGCGGAGGACACCTGGACGGTCGGCTCGGATAAGTACGTGTAGTTTCACCCCTCCCCTGAGAGGCAGCCTGAGATTATCCGCTCAGGTCTAATCGTCAAGTGAATTTGTATTTTAATTTTCGAATTTAAACTGCAACTGCATTCAGCTCAGCTAGAGCCAAGTCTCGCACTGCTAGGACAGATGCTCGCTCGGACATGGTGGAAGACAAGCCGGCCTGTAGAGACGTCAGCTCGGATGTTTGGGTATCCAAGTCCCTCTGCTGGTCTAAAATCAGAAAATCCTTAACTGTTATGTTAGCATCTTTGCTAGCCAATTCCTGGTGATGAAGGGCCTCCTTTAGCTTAGCGGACAGTTCTTTAATGGTATCGGTCCCTAGTGTGTGAGATAGATGTGATATCAGCCCTCATAGCATGCTTAAATCTCAACGTCTCGTCGCTATTTTACAAAGAAACATCTAGCTTCTTTATTTTGACAGCTTGAGTATCGAATTGAGCCTTCATTTCCCAGCTTGTGTGAGGACTTCTTGCTGCAACCTACTGACTCTCTGCGCCGATGGAGAAGCTGCGAATTCTAGCTCCTTTACTCAATCGGTCAATATTTTTGTTCTGTTGGTAAAGGTTGGCGGCAAATAAACATGTTTCCATTCTGAGCGACTAAGCCTAACAAGATCATTTGGTTAAAGAGCCCTTAGGGCAAAAGGAAATAGTGAAGTACGTACCGCGGTTAAATTCCAAGCCTATTCATTTATCCTCTCCATTCCCGTCTGCCCTGCTGCGTGTTCGGCCGCTCCCAACTAAGCATCAGCAAGGCGACCGTTCAGCTTGAGCACCCCATAGGAAGTTAGACTCCCATTGAGGATAGTGTTGGCTGAGTGCCTAGAAGGTACATCAAATATGACTAAAGTGGGGACCGCGAGTAAGGACAGGAGTAGGTCCCTTGGAAGAAACATGTGGGGGATGCTTAGTCATCGTGGGAGCAAAAGTTTCGTCGGCACAATTGGGTGTTGTTTAGGACACATTTTCCCCTTTGCCGGTCCGACAAATTGGGAGGGGGGTTGGTCCGCAGGACAGGGTTTAGCCTCAATGCAACTTGAGATTCAGAGACCGGTCGGACCTCTTACGATTTATTCTCAAGGGTTCTTCTGTCTCTTCTGGCTCATCCATTTCCAGGCGTGTTCCAACCGTCCTTCTAGATCCACCTGATTGTGACGCTCTTAGCTCAGCTAGAATTTCTTCTACCCTCTGGTCTAGTTTAGCCTTGTTCAGCCTCCCAACGATTGGCGAAACAAGCTTGGATAAAGTATCTCCCAGGATAGCGGGTAGACGTCATT
Organism: Kaempferia parviflora; assembly: GCA_037177295.1. Classification (NCBI taxonomy): domain Eukaryota; kingdom Viridiplantae; phylum Streptophyta; class Magnoliopsida; order Zingiberales; family Zingiberaceae; genus Kaempferia; species Kaempferia parviflora. The sequence goes on along the minus strand of JBAMIE010000016.1, from coordinate 10,247,129 downwards.
CATGTATAAGCAAACAATGAAGTGGGTTCAAGGTCTCTTACCTAGAGCGGGAAAATCCTCTTGGACGGGGCTCAACCCGAACATGCGGAGCAAGCCTTCGTCAAGTAGGCCAGGAAGGTCGAACCTCATAGTAGTCCCCTAGCTCTGGAATAGAAGGCAAGTATGATCGCCATAAGTAAGCTAACTCACATTCACAGAGAGTCGAATGAAGAAGTACTTGTCTTTCTAGTCCTTTAGACGGGTTGGTATATTCTCGCAATAATCTGGCTTAAATCACGGTTGGAAGCGGAAAAGTCTCGTTGCTGCCTGTTGCAAAGAATAGAAATAGTGGAAACTGCGAGAAGTCATAGGCCGCCGCACAGATGGAATAAGATGGCAACTCCATAAAGAATACGGAATGAATTAGGGACTAGCTGCTGAAGCGGAATCCGAAAATATTGACGGATGTCGACGAAAAAAAAGGGATAAGGAACCGTAAACCCGCTAAGACTTGTCCCTTAAAGAAGGTTACATAGCCTTCGAGAGGAAGATGCGGGCAAGCTGGCTTCTCTGGCACGAGTAGGTTTATGGTTTCGAGGACTCCGTAGGAAAACATAAGATCATCTAAGTCCGTCTAACTGAAATCGGAAGAAAGGTGAGCGTAGCAAGGGCCATTAGCATCCATGAGGGGTGAAACAAGCGACGGCGAGAGAGAAGAACAAGCGGGAGACGAAGGATTCACAAAGAGAGGAGCAAGGAGGCCTACGAAAGGATCACGTCCGTAGGAATCAAAACAGTGTAAACCATTAAGTATGTTAGGGTCTTGGGGGTAGAGAAGCTTCTGAGAATCTGCCTTGGGGATCAGTGATCTCCCGCAGTAAGCAGGGTCGTTGGATAATGAAGGCAGTGGCTGGGGCTAAAAGTCATGAGCCAGCTGTCACAACGAACATCACCTCGAAAAAGACAGAATCATTCAAAAGAGAAGCGAGAGGTAATGCACGCCACGCCTTTTAAGTAAGATGGGGAATTCGAGAGGTTTTGTGTCGGAAATCATAAGTGAGCATAAACACGATCAAAAGTTACACCCAGTTTAAGTAACATAAATCTAGAAAAATGAAAGTTGTTAGGGTTTCTAACTAGGAACCGAAAGAAGTAGTTTTTGGCCCGAAGAACCCAAATGATGAAAATTCACAATTACACTATTCAAAGGGAAGGAAAACATCTTCAGGCAACTCAGCAATAATGTTCCTCCGATCTAAGAAGGCCTCAGGAGGCATTTGACGCAACAAGTCGGCTTCTCCTAGCTGCTTCACAGCTTCCTCGGCTCCGATTAGCAACGTTCTATGGATACGAGAAATGAGCTATTGGCCAAAACTTTCAGAACTGAGATACTCTAAACTTTTGGTTTCAAACCGAGTTGTTTCTCCCTCTTGATATGTCGCAAACTCTTTTAGTTTAGTAGATCGGAGGGAGTTCAGTTCCCATGAGTTCAGAAGCCGCCAAGGTCGTTTTCGTGGTCTCCAATTCCGAGCGTGCCCGGTCTGCCGTTGGATGGCTAAGGTTTGTTGCAGGTCAGCCAACAAGGTTTCCTTGGTTCTCAAGACCAAGTCTCTCTTTTCCAGGTCAGATGCATGGGTCTTCTCTACCAGCTCAGCTAGTCGAAAAGGTCCTTGACCTCAGTTATTCGCCGCTCTAGTTCGGTACTCAACCAGGCCATCTTATCACCATCCTAGCGAATCTTAGCCTCCAGGGCCGCTGTCAGTCGCGCTATCTCAGCCTGGTCAGCCTCTACCTGAGCTGTCCTCGGATGATACTCTCCCCACCTCCAGCGAATCAGAGGGGGTCTTGGCAGTTGATTGCAAGGCAGACGCCCCCGGAGGTTGAGATGCACACGAAAGCTCCAGCACCTGTATCTTGGCCTATAGATCTTAGATCGTGCGATCTTGCTCCACTATGATTTGGGACAGGCCCATCCCGGTCACCCAAGACTGAATAAAAGAACATAAGGCCACGAGCGGCATTAAGACCAAAACCTTAAAGCAGGCGAAAACGTACCTCAGTTAAAACCCCAGTGTTATGGTCTGCTAGGTCTACGACCGAGTCGGAGACTACTCAGGTCCTAGCTTTGTCCCATATCTCAGACAGTGAATCCCTCAAAGTTATTCTCCCCCAAACAGTGGAGGGGCCTTGAGGCTCTATCACCACTTGAAGAGAGGGTACATTGAAGGCAGACGTGAATAAAGGACAACTAGACGCAGGAGCAATCCGGATGGGCGATTCAGTCGGCATAGAAGAGAATCTGAGTGGGGAACAGGGAGGATCAACGTCAGGTAATGTAGGCCCGAGGTGAGGCGAGGAAAGAACCAAAGTAGTCCGCTCATAGGACAAACTCTGAGTATCTTCCTCGGTAGGAGTAGGGCTTAAATGAGTGGAAATGGAGGGTACCTTCTTATAAGCAGGTTGTTCTGAAGGGTCCGGACGTTCCTTACGCTTCCGACCTCCCATGGCACTTGGCACGGGGAAGCCGGTGCAGATTGCGTGACCGGTAGAGGCAGTCATCCCTCGTTGCTAACAATGGCCTCACTGCGATGACTCGAGGGTCAGAAGCTTCAATAGACGCATTGACTTCTTCCCGCTCAGCTAATATGGCTGCCCCGCATTGATTTAGCTCTTCTTGGTCTAAATCCAAGACTCTTTCAGACAACGCCCCAACCATGACTTCAAAAAGAGAAGACTTCAATTAGCGTTAGGGCTAAGGACAAGTCAACGCATTTCTTACCAAAGGAGTAGCACAATTGCGCTCGAACAGGACTCAATTTGAACATATACAGTAGACCCTCTTATAGTAAACAAGGGTCATTAAACTTCAATCCGGATAGCGCCTCATAGCCAGATAGAAAAGATGGGTCTCTACGATAGTCACCCACATCAGGTAAGCCCAATAAACTGGACTGCCAAGCGGTTGGACAGGTCAGATTGTTTGTCGATAAAAAAAATAACTGAACTTCCACCCTTTGTTAGAGGACAGAAGACCCGTGATGCAAATGGTCTTAGACCGTGCTTGCAACAGGAAGACCCCCGATTCAGATTGTTTGGGGTAGTAAAAGAAATAGAAGTTGAGTGGGATCAAGAGATTCCATACAAACGAAAGATAATGGTCATGCCGCATATAGATCGAATGGCATTATGATCAAATTGTTGTAACGGGATATGAAAATATCGGCTTACTTCGGACAAAAACGGAGGGATGGGAAAGTGCAATCCCTCCCATAGATATTCTTTGAAAAAGGTGACATATCCCTCGAGGGTCGGTGTGGCCTGTCCTCCGGAGAAGGAGCCAGTATGTTTAACATACGGGGGATGCCAAAAGAAGAGTGAAGTTTATTGCAATCAGAATCCTTAAACCTAGAGCGAGAAGTCACATACCAGGGATTATAGGTTTCCTAGGCCATGAGGATGAGCATGACAGGAAAGGTCGAGAGGCACACTTACAGAGATAAGGCGAGAATGAGGACTCGAAGTTAGCAGGTCACCCGAGAGAAATTCATAGAAGCTAAAATCGCAGATGAAGCATTTGCTGTAATGCCCAAGGTCCTTTAAAAAAGAAAGCAAACCCTAAACCGTCCTTGGTAAAATGCGGCAGCCTGATCAAAGCTGGCTTGCTAATCTTCACCCTTCGTTTGAAGGTGAAGAGGCACCCACGCAGGAAGAAAGGCGCCCGCCTGGCTTCACATCGGTAATGACACAGCAGGAAAGACACGCGGTGATTACCCATAAGATGACATTTATGATGGAACGTTTCTGGCTGAGGATGGTGTTAGAGCCAAGACACCGCGTTTCGGTATTACGCAAAGGATGGTGTTAGAGCACGTTAAAGCCAGAAAGGTGATGTTAAAGCAAGAAAGTTAGCAGGTCACCTATGATACGCAAAGGCAAAACGTTAAAGCCAGAAAGGTGATTACCCATCCTTTGCGTATCATAGGTGTTATGTTTCGCCTTTAACGTTTGGCACATTTTGCCTTGCCTAGCACATAGTAGGCTTTCTGGCTTCTAGATGCCATGCTCGCGGAATATTCTCTAACAAACGTCTATTTTGACAGGTCGTATTCTCTGACAAACGGCTTTCTGGATTTTGCCGCGAGCATGGCAAAACGGAGAATATTCTCTGTTCCCTCGATACAACCGAAGTCTAATAGGTAGTATTAAAAAAGTACGCATGCATACATGGAGGGGACTTTTGGCACTTTTCCACAAGAGTCTGCTAAAAGAACTGCTCATCGTCTTCTTGCTCTACTTTTCTGCTTTCTACACTCTACGTACTACATCTTCTACATCGAGGATAGTTTCTGACTTGAGCGTCAAAGTACCTGAACCAGGACCTTTTCCCATAAACTTTCTAGACGCAGGCTCTATTCCCCAATCTTTACAACATTCTAGTCCTTGTGTAAGCTTTAGCTTTGCATCACCGATCCACCAACCTTCCCCTTTTCCTCTTCCATAAAGTCCATAGTCTCTAGTAACCCATCTTTTTACCATCCTTTTTACCATTATCTCCACTTTATCCGCATACCCAAATCTCCATCTTCTTCAGCCAGTAATAACAATCACCCATCGCTTGGAAGACTCTCGATTCTGGTCACAGCTTCCTTCCAGACAGGATCAATACTAGCTATAAAATTGTGCATAGTCATCTGTCTCTCTTTATTTCACCTATTTTAAAATATTGGTAGGTAGGCAATTGACCTCCCTTCACTAAGAAAGGAAATGAAAAATATTATACAGTTTACTTTTAGTAGAAGCATAAAACGGAACCTGAATGATTCTGGTTTTGCTTGTCATGCTTCCTTTTAGTAGCTGATGTGTCATTTCCTCCATTTATCTTTTTTAACAGTGCATCCTATAGCAATGAATCATTATTTGTCAGTCAGAAGAGATGAATTGTCAACATTTTGTTTCTCAAAAAAAAAAAAAAAAAAAAAAATCCTTTTACCTTTATTTTTTGATAGCTCTCTAACCACCGATTGTTGGAATTTTGTAATAGCAGCCTCCTCAATATCTTACACTCTTCAGCAGTTGCTCCAGCCAAGGAGAGATCCAAAACGCCTTCTTGAAGCAATTGCTGGAAGCAAGATAGTGTCGCTAAGAATTGGGGACTAGTAAACATGCTATTGAGACTGCCATATCAACAAGGTAGTATCAGAACTTGATAGAAATTTAGCCTCACTTAAATGAATAAAGCTAAAAATGGAACCAACCTTTCAGGAGTTTTGGCGATGTCTATAGAGGGTAAGTACTTCATCAATTGTTGTTGTTCCTCTTGTGTTAAATATTTCATGAAACCCTCAGAGTTGATAAAAAACTACAAGGTAAAATGGCCAATAAGATTTCAGCCATTACACTACAAACAAATATCATTCTGTAAAGCACTGATATTACTATTATAAAATTATATCCTTACATTTAAATCTGTATAGATTAGGGGAGAGTCTCTATCTTTCAAGGAAACAAACTTATTATACGTCACTTTGGCTCTGCACAAAATAGACAAAACATGAATGTTAAACCGCAAATGATATTATGGTCCAAGATCCAAGAGTTCATTGAAGAGTAGCTTTCAAAGAGGTCAAACCTGAGGAGCATGGACTCGAGATAAAACACATGCTTTTCTTTTACAAATGCAAGAAGGTACCTTTTAGCATTCGCATGGACCTTTTGTATCGTGGACTTCACTGTGTCAGCACCAGGAGTGACAATTCCTTTGGTTTTAGTATCTATGGGAAGAAATGCTGAATCTGAATAAGCCTCATTGGTAAAGAATGATTTATCCACTGGAAATGAGCTAGCTTCTGATTCATCATCTATTGTTTTTGAATTTGTATTTTTAATGAGTACACTTCCATACCCAATCTCAAAAGAACCAAGAGGGGTAATGCTGCTGTAAAGTAGATCATCTTCTGAGGTTCTGGACAGATTAGATGCTTGTTGTTCATGCCATATGGAATATAATTCTTTTGTCAGTTTTTCAACAGAAAGCTTGGGGCGAGTAACAAATGTCTTCTTAGAAGGTGCCAAAGAATCACAAATATTTGACTGCACCGAACCTGAAAGAGCAGTTGAACTAAATAACTATGTGCACAGATTGAGCTGATATTTTAGAGCCTAATATTACATTAACAAGGAGCTCCTTAAGCTAAACCATTACTATCAATTTCAAGCATATGGAAACTATTATGTAGAAGCTGAATTTCATTGTCCACATATATCTGACAACTCGCAAATGACAAGAATAGGATCTATTTAATCAAATAAAAGTTATCACTGTTCATTTATCTTGCAGAATTCATATTTAGAAATAACACAAAAAGGATGATAAACAAAACTCATTCATCTTTCCAATAAACATCGTGAAAGGAAATGCAGAAGGCAGCCAGTCATGGGAAGGGATTCACTATATTATATATCTTTCTAAAATTATAATTAATCAATGGAACAAAAGTTTTTCACCACCAAGTTATTATTAATGCAATTGGCCTTCTTGGTGATCAGGAACAATCATAGGTTTTAATGTGCATGCAAAGAGTTTAGGATTGCCTTGGTTTTAAAGTGTGCATTTGAGTCTTGTGTGACTTGGAAGAATACTCATGGAGATGACTTGGTGTGGCCAAGGTTGATGAGCATTCGATTGCTTGAGGCCCAATGGAGATTTGTAAAGGATGGCGTAGAGCATCTAAGGGACTAGAAGGAGCATCAGAAGGAGCCGGGGAAGCGGACTTCAAACGCAAAGGTACAAAGGATGGCACGTAGAGAAGCTAAGAGCACGAGTGCATCCAAAGGATGTGGGGTCTATTGGAAGATGACTTCAAGATAGGTATAACTCTGTGGGAGTTGAGTGTTGAAGAATGTACCTGATAGGGAAGGATGTCAACATATGCGAAGTTCACCTTAGAAATGATCAAAGTTGGTGTACCAATCAACTAGTACTAAACACTAGTGGACTAATAGCTAAGTTGTGGACTCAGCGATCGAATAGAAGTGATGCACTGTGAAACTCCAAACCCCAAATGAGGAAATTTTGGAGTTATAATCAGTTCATTGGTTCGCGGTAATGCTAGTCTCCTAGTATTGGTTATCAATCGGTTGACAATCAACTGATGCCATCAACTAGGGGCAATCAACCAGCAAATCAAATGATTTTGTTTGTGGGTGAGTTGACTAGTGATTCCACTAATCATGGATTTATGGCTGAGTCGACTGATCAACAGTGTCAGAGTGGAGGGAGTCGTTTCCGAGAAGGAAAATGTATAGTAGTTATTTAGGGCGTTGCACCTAGAATTGATAGGCTGAGTAGAAGCTAAGGTTGCCGAATCATGTTATATCATTGTGTTGTTGGTTTGCTTATGTGTTTATGTTATTTTTGTTGTGTTTTGTATGAATTAATCGACCTAGCATATCAGCAAGTATTTGTGAACTAACATTTCATCTGGTCTTAACATTATTAGAGCCAAGGAGCTTTTCATCAGACTAATCGTCAAGAAAGCACAAAGAAAAGATGCCTAGTTCCAACATTCATCCACCTAAGTTCGAAGGCAAATTCTATATGTGGAAGAGAAGAATAGAGATATTTTTTAAAACAGATTTTGGTATGATGCTAATCATGATGTATGGTTTTAAAATACCTAAGGACTAAAAAAGGAAAGAATTAGAGGATAGTAGATGGATCAAGAAGCAAAGGGTACATGGCAAATTCAAAAGTCGAACATCATCTATTGAGCATGCTTCCTATTCATTAAATCAATGAGTTGAAAGATATGAGTGTGAAAAGGAGTTATGGGATAGGTTGGTAGAAATTCATGATGAGACAAAGGAAAATCGACAAGAAGAGACCTCCTAAGATCACAAATCAACAACCTAAAGTTGGAGAAAGGGGAGAAGGTAGCAAGTCTTCATGCACGGATTAAGGAATTAATAAACAATTTGACGAGCATTGGAGAAACAATTTCCAATCTTAACATGCTCAGAAGTGTTATCAATGACTTTCTGAGAACCCTACAATGGATGTCCATGATAGATTCTCTTTATATATCAAGGATTCTATGTAGTTTGGATGACTTCGTTTTAACTATGGAATTACATGAAACAAGATTTGTAGGTTTAGAAGAAGACATAGAGACTCATAGATCAAAGGGAGTTGCTCCCGTGGCAAACAAGGACAAATGGAAGAAGATGAAATCCTCCACTACACTAAAATCATCATCCAAATCATCTACTCATCCATAAGTAATAACGAGGAGGCATATATGGTAAGAAAGGTAAGTAGATCTTTTAAAGATTTAAAATTTGATAAAAATGATGTTAGGAGGAAGCTAAAGAAGAAGAATGGGAAAAAATAAAAAGAGTATGGTACTTTAATTGCCATGAAGAAAGTCAATTAAGAGAAGAACGCCCCTTATTCAAGAAAAGGCTAAAAAATATAAAGTGGAAAGGAAGAAGCCTAAGGAAAGGAATTTGCAGCAATGAGGGATGATGCATCCATAGGTTCCTCATTATCATCGTCATAAGAAGTAGAAAGAGTATGCGTAATCAATCTTGCACTTATGGCATTTGATGATGACATCTCAACTTCATTCGGAGAAGAAGTTAGGAGCTCAAGTAAAGAGGGAGCTCATTCATCCAGATCGAATGGTATTGTAAGTGAGGTACTAAATTTACCTACCAAAGATTTATTGATGTTATTTCTAGTTTAACTCAATTCATATACAACGCAAATAGAAAAAAAATATTCATTTGAAGAAACTAGTTGTTAATATTTTGGAGGATAGATTAGAAATAGTTCCCTCTCCTAAAAATTTTCAAAAATTAGGGGAAAAAACAACGGGTTAAGAGAACAAGTAGTAAATTTGAAACTAGCCCTAGAAAAGTTCATAATTGGCAGTTATAGCAATAATGAATTAGGATACAAAGGCAAGAATAAGAGGGTTTACCATTGCCTAATTGCTAAGGGGCGATCAAAGGCAAAGTTGATAGCCAAAAGATGCGCAACCTATTTTGGGCACAATTATGAATGGTTGGCTTGATACTTAGCATAGAGAAAATGACATGCACACACAACTAAGTGATCATGTTAGATGTTAACATGATTTTTGTATTGGACACTTAGATACCATGTGAGATGTCAGGATGATACTAGTGGTTCACATCACTTGAAGCATCTTGATAAACAATCGATAGTATCAAACTTAGTGATCATTGGTCAATCATGGGGAAAACCAATGTATTTATAATGTACATTTTATTCTAAGAACATGGCTGGACACTTTATTTTGAAAAATACAATTTAAAATTTTGAAAACTAAGGATTGCTTTTTTTCAAACTTAAGAGATCAAAACAAGAGCTTCAAGGTTGATGTAAAATTGCATGTTTGTGAAATTTTTTAGTCAATTATTGAAAATTAAGATGGCTTTTCATTAAAAAAAAAAAAACACTATTTTTCCATGATAAATTGACTTGAAAAATGCGTTTCTAAAATTTTATGATTTTTTGAGCTTTCAAAATTTTTAATGCATTTCTAAATTTGGCACCTGAGTGCAATCCAAAAATCAATTAGCACTTTGACTAGTCCACTGATACTATGTTTGAGTCAACTGAATCAAAGCAGAAGCTTCAAATTCGAAAGTACAAGCTATTTTTATTGTGATAAACCAATGGTTTCCTTTTACATCTTTAGGAAAGCTTAAAAATGCAAGTTACCTTTCATGATTTTGGTAAAATTTCATAAAGTAGATTTGAATTGTGCAACCTTTTTGATTGTTAAAGGGGTAGAAAAGGTAAGATTTAAGTTAGTAACTTAGATTTCTCACCTTAATGATGAAACTGAAATTTTAAACTTTCTACCTCTCTCTGAAGGGGACCATAGATGTAGGGGAGCTTAGTTTAGGTTCCAAATTCATTTATATGTTACCCATCTCAAACATATTGTCACACATCAAAATCTAAGAGATTGTTAGCTAAACCGACCTTCTAGATGATTCAAAACATAAGCTTTATGTGTGGGTAAAAAGTTTAAGTTAGGATTGCATTGGTTTTGATGTGTATTTGAGTCTTGCATAACTTGGAGGAATACAAATGAAGATGACTTGGCGCGGCCAAGGTTGATGGACATCTGATGGCTCAAGATCCTTGGAAATTAGTGAAGGATAGTGTAGAGCATCACTGCGGGATAAGAAGCATTAGAGAGGAGCCAAGGAAGCGGACTTCGAAGGCAAAGATATGAAGGATAGCACGGAGACAGTAGAGGGCTCAAGTGCATTCAAAGGACGTGGGGCTAAAAAGTTGGAAGATGACTTCGAGGCACATAGGAGTTAAGTGTTAAAAGAATGTACCGGGACAAGGGTAAGATCTCAACATTGGCTAGCACATGCTAGTCGACTAATGGTTGTGTCGTGGAATCAACAATCAAACAGAAGTGGTTTTGTTCATAGTTATCAGTCTAGTTGACTAATGGACTAGATCTATTCATCGATGAAACTCCAAATTTCAATTTGGGGCTTTGATCGGTTCGTAGTAATGTAGTTAACAACTCAACTTATATTGGTCATCAGTCGATTTGGGGCGATCAACTAACAATAAAAATGACTTTGCTCATGGCTGAGTCGATCAGTAAGTGGATTACTCGGGGATTAATTGACTGATTACAAATTCCAATCGACTGCTCTATTGTGTCAGCGTGAAGTCGTTGATAAAGTGACAACTATTGGATATGCTAACAACAACATTGGAACGATCACTTATTAAAAAAAATCAGTCGGTTGTTGGACGTGGAGCGGTAATGGTAATATACTAGAAAAACTATAAAGGGAGAAGTTGATGGAGAAATGAAGGCTAACTTTCTAAGTGATTTTTGAGCTCTCTAAATTCATTTTTTAACTTTCTATTATGCTCAATTGTAAAACCCCCAAGTGATTTGTAAGAGATTTCTCTACCTTCAAAAGAATTTCATGAAACAGAAAGTGTAGTGGCTATTTGGTGATCCACCTGAATGGTTGATAGGTCGTGGAGTATGCGTTACATCAATACATTATTAGGTTTGCTTGTGTTTTCCTTTTATTGACATTGTGTTTTGCATGAATTACCAGAACTAACATTTCAGTAAGTGTTTATAAGCAGTCAGTAACATTCATTATTCACCCCTCTTTAGCTCAGTCATTTGGTCCTAACAATTATCACTCAATGGATCTTTAAATCTTTCCTTGACTAATTTAACAACGGCTTTTTAACAGAAGGAAAATTGATGACACTAGAAATAGTCACAAATAATCACCTCATAGCCATCATTGGTTGAGAAACTAACAGATAGGCGAAACCATTCCTAGTAAATAAGTTCATGACTTGATGTTTAACGAGAACTATTGTGACAAAATTAGGACCCTTTCTCAAAGTTATATAGGAAAATCATAACAAGTCAAATCAGTGAACACCTCACAACAATTATTGATTATGGATGTAAAAGGATAAATGGATCGTTTCAAAATAAGTGAAAGACATGATGCTTGAAAAGAACTAACATGAAAAAGTATATCCTTTCCTAGAGTTGGAAAGAAGAAACAAGAGCATGGAAGATGAATATAGTGTGGGAAATACTGCCCATAAGAAAAGCACAATGTTGATTTTGCGATCTACTCATCCAAAGAGGACCTGAAATCAAAGTATCAAAAAACAATAAAAGGACACAAATGACAAATACCACAGTTCTCATGAAAGACAATGCATAATTCATATACGCCAAAGATAGCATAACATCTAGCTGCTGGTCCATTGACATGCATTGCTAATTGTGTCCTTGCTGTATGGACCATATGTGTGGGACGTCAAGCAATACAAATCTGGGAACGAATCATCCATCTAAGATCACAGTAGTAAGGATAAAAGAAAATTCAAGAAGGTGAAATGTAAAATCTAAAATTGTTAGTTGTAGTTTATCACTCATGCTTCTAGAAATGCAAAAAAAAAATGCAGAATAAAGTAGCATTTAATCAGTCAATCAAGTAATAGTATATTGTCTGAAGAGGAACTCAGGACAGTCATGATATTTACGACACTTTGGAGAATACCTGTTAAATTGCTGGCATCATCAGTGCCAAAGTATAAACAGCTGTCTGAACCTGATATAGCTGACCCAGAACTGGATCGATTGCATGTATCACCCTCGAACTTGCAGAAGTTCTGATCACAATATTGCATGTCACATTCATTTGGCAATTTACATTTGTGTAGTGTTGTTTTCGGAAGCTTCTGTTCTTTGAGTTTAAAAGTTATACTTCTTTTTTTTGCACCATTTAACTCATCAGAGTCAATAACTTCACGAGCATGGAGTGGTATATAGTTTGTCAATGAACCCTTGGTTCTCCACCTGGAACCACATGCATTGCATAAAACTGGTTTCTCAGGTGGTCCATTCCTCCAGAGAGGGGTGCCTATCAACATTAAGCTTCAGTTAGCATAAGATGCTTAGTGACAGATTTTATGACTTAGAAATGCTGCTAAAAATAGTGGCTTTAAGATGCAATTTTTTTTTTTGTTGGAACAAGATTCATTTTTTCCTTATACAAACAAATATAAAATGAAAGACAAAAGCATAAGATAATAGATTGAAACAAAGATCAGACTGTTGTGTTTAGGAATGAACGCAATTATGGTTGGATTACAACATGCTGGAACATGGCCAACAGGTCTGACAAAAGATCTGGTCAAGAAAACAAACGATAGAGTTTAATTAAGGTGCAATCCAAGTTGCATTATTATTGACCTTCACAGCTCGCCTGAACTGTAAGGAGTTCAAAGGAAGTGTAAGGGCTTGTGAAGAACTTTCACCAAACTGTCTCTGGGCTCTTGGCATTCTAAAGTCAGGTCAGTCTTGGTCCGAAATAATGTTAGAGCAAGCTCCACATCACCAATCATTCTTTCAATGTCTCAGTTATCATTTATAGGCCTCGAGATGGTTAACGTTGTGGCCATAGGTCAGCACATGAGCACTACGGACCAATTATGATCAATTTGCAGGGTGACATGTGTGGTCCTCTGATTGGATTGAATGGGTGTTTCCTAGTCTGGGATTGACTCCCTTCTGCTGCCACCTGCTCTATTGAATTAATTAATTAATTATGTAGCAACTTTACTCACATCAAACACAAACTAGGTGTTTCGTTCATAGGCAAACATATGTGAGTTCAATGATAGAAACAGATAGGTAGAATTTCATTGCACTCTACCCATCAAACAACCAAAAACTTGTGCAAGGAACACATGTGATATTTTTGCCTAAGAGTTTAATATAAAACAACAAAACCATGACTTGATAAATCCTTTTGAAACAAACAAGTCCCCTGCCTAATCTGGAATTGTTGAGTCTATATCTATTCTTCCAATAGTAATAAAAATAATGATAAATTGACAAGTCCCTGGTTTTCTCAATGATATTTTAATAATGTTTAGAGAAATAGATGAATCGAAAATATACTCTAATTTCATGAATATGATTTATAGTCTACATTTCTGTGTGTAATATCTCATATATGAACTATATGAATAGCCATAGCATGGTATCAAATAACTATCAAGAAAAGATGTTTGATCATGATAATAAAATAGTTATATTATCAAAGAGAATTATCGAAATGGAGAACAAAAAACAAAACATTGCTTAACTAAACAACCTTCTAGAGCTAGAAACTGACACTTTGGACAAACATAACATGAGACACACTCTTTAATAAAATGTGTGCAAGAAATAGAGCGAATACCCAGAAAAAACTCTAGCTCTCCTGTTTAATCCTTGTCATTCTATATTCAGTTCAGGTTGAAAATCACTAGAAGCATGTAATTAAATTTCACTTAGGATACATAGAATCAGAATGTTTTTTGTAAAGTTAATCATTGCAAGGTCCTTGGGTTTTTCAATCACAGGTAGCAAATAGCTGTTTCAGCATGAGACCTGTCCTATGAAGGAACTAATTTCATGTAGCCATATACTTTTTTCTATGACAATGTATGAGTCCACGTAGTTGTATGTCTGCGATTTCAACAAGTTTCCATGCTATCGATAGGTGAAACACAATATGAAGTCACTCCAAGAGGATGGCTAATTTTCTTGATGACTGCCGTAAGAGGCAGCAAAAAAAAAACACAAAATCTCCAGGAAATTTGCAGCATCTATTGCAGACCAGTCTTACATACTGAATAACATACATAGCCACTTCATAATTCTGTTTTTTTTTTTGGATTACAGGTTTTGCTAGATATAGATTGCTCCTGAGAAGCTGTGGGAACCTCTCAAAACTAAACTTCATAGCGCTTCATAGCGCAAAGACAAAGAGAGAAAATATGCAAAGCACTCAAAGTAAAAAAAAAACAAATAAATTAAATTAAACACCTCATAATCCATTTCACTCCAGAAGTACAAACATGAAACCTCATAGATCACAGAACATCTATAATAGTCTTCCATTGCAATCCGGGAAAGTAACGAATCCAAGAGAAATTTAATAGGGAGAACAACAAGCCTACGATTAGAGGCGCACAATTAGACCTCAGTCCAGAAACACAGTTTGGCAATTTAAAGAGATTCACCAAAAAAACAACACAGACAAAAGAAAAATCAGAGATGCAGGACGTAGATACCAAAGAGAAATGGAGAAAAAAAATAGAGAGGAGCTCACTTGTGACTCCACAATGGCAGCAAGGTCCTTTCTTTCCCATTCCTATGCTTCCGTTTCCTCTTCCCCTCGTTAATCTCGAAGGAAATCCACACAGAAGAGGCAGAAAAAAGGAAGGAAAACCAAAAAAAACGATTCTTTATGTGAGAATATATTCTAAATTTAGGAATTTTTATTTAGTATCTTGTTGAAGCTTGAACAACATCAGTGAAAGTTCTTAAAGCTCTCACAAGAAAGTAATAACAAAGCAAAGCAAAGCCAAATCCCTTTTTTCAACACAAGTCTCGAAAATTCTTCTCTCCAGCTCAAGAAGGCGCAAGGAGAAAGGGAAAGGAAATGGGAGGAAGAAATGACAATTCCAGGGGGAGGCGGAAGAGTAGACAGGAAAATGGGAAATCCGAAGAGAGAAAAAGAGGAAGCCAATGGGCGATCAAATTCAAGGTGGAAGAAAAGGAGAGCAGGTGAGGCTAACAGACGGTGGGAGGCTTTTGCCTTTTCCTTTCCTCTTCCATTTTGCTTTTGCCGTCGACTCTCAGGGAAAAAGACGAAATGGTAAAGGTAAACCTTACAATGCAGGCTGAAGACTTAACGAACAAACATAAATTAAATAAAACAATCAGGTATATTTATCCTTCTTTATTTTAATATTATTTTATTATTATCTCTCACTTAATAAGTGGCATATTATAGTAACTATAAAATTATAACAATTATAATACATATTAATAGTAGCTACAAAATTACAGATTCAATTGTAGTAATTATAATTTTGTAATGACTATAACTGTAGATTGAATTAAGATATAACAACTCTAATTTCATAATTGATACAATACATTTCATTATTTCAAAATTTAGATAGAAAATAATAATAAAAACAAAAGTAAAAGGGTAAAGGTACATAAGTAAACAGGGAAAGAAGTGCCCCTTTGATATGAAACGTCGCCCATAAAGTAAAATAATT
Source organism: Kaempferia parviflora (assembly GCA_037177295.1). Taxonomy (NCBI): domain Eukaryota; kingdom Viridiplantae; phylum Streptophyta; class Magnoliopsida; order Zingiberales; family Zingiberaceae; genus Kaempferia; species Kaempferia parviflora. The sequence continues at coordinate 10,231,477 of JBAMIE010000016.1, read as the reverse complement.
TCGAGAACATTTCATTAAACAATTGTTTTACTGAGTTAATTAAATTAAATTAATAACAAACTATTAAAGTGTGCTTCTGGATGTAAAACATTTCATTCGGAACAATCTTTTGGGTAAGAGATGTAGAAAGCCGACTTATCTCTTTCTAGTAGGGACCTAAGCAACAATAAAGATATAGACCTCTATATTTTATTATAAGACTGTAAATACTAATCCATATCATTTTTTATTTCAAAAAAAAAAAAATAGAAGAAGGGAAGAATCGATTTTGCCGTTGTTTATTTAAAACCTAGATATAGTTACATTTTTTTCACGAGGATAAAACCTATCCGAAGCATATGGTGTTTAGTAAAATATTATTTAAAATAATCCAACACCTTGAATTCAAACATAAGATCCTATTTACCCTCTGACCTTTATCTTTATATATCTCTTGAAGTATTGTTTTTTTCCTTAAAGAAATAAAATTAGATCAATGAAAAATTTATATAACAAATATGGTATATAATTTGCAATTGTAATTTGTAATTTGTATATAGCTATCATTCAAAATCATAAAATGTCTCACACCATCTTCGATCAAATCTAAAGAAAATCTTATTATTTGTTAAAGGGACACAAGGTACATATACATAGACTCCATTCGTCGTTTCCAGAAGGCAAACTCTCCCTCAACAGCTAGTGGATAGATGTTAGATCCGGCCATATCTTCAGTGCTTTGGTTGACGGTTAGTCCTTCCAAAGCGAACTCTGCTCTATTACCACTTGTAGCACCATTAGGGTCGGTTAGGAGGTCGATTAATCCTGCAAATATAAAATATATCAATCTCGGATACAATTATAGCTTAACCAAACACAATAGATATTTAATTGACTAAAATAAAAATAGTACCAGACTCTAAATATTTACTTAGATCACGATCAGAGGATCGCTACTCCAAGGAAGTTAAAGCTCTATACGTCCGTAACTCCTTCGTCGGAGGTGGAGAAATTTCGTACACAGCGTTGCAACACAGAACTATGAAAGCACAAAAGACTAAAAGTTTGTTTGGAATATTGAAAACAGAAGAATCAAAGCTCTATTTATAGCTCTAGAAAGTTCTATCCACATTGCTATTCGGGGTGCTCGGACCAGTCCAGGCGCCCCTAGGCAGTCAAACTCTATCCCCGAGATTAGCTCGTCAACGCGGACCAAATGGATAGGTTTTTTATTTCGGGCGCTCGGACGTTCCTGGAGCCCCGGTCAGGTCCGGGCGCCCCGGACAGTCCCGAAAATGGTCAACTGCATGTTGATCGGTCTAACTCCGTTTGACTTCTTCCGGGGCCTTTTGGGTGATTTCAGACATCCGAAATAGGGCTCACCCAAACCCAACTTCCGTCCTTCCTCGAGCGACCTTCATCCCCCAGCTTCTCATCCCTCGGAACTTCACACACCTCCTTCTCGTCCACCGGTGTACTCTTCCGCAGCTCCCGCGTCCCTCGGATGTGCCGAAACCGTCAGCTCTCTCCCGCGCCATCCTTCTCGTCCTCTACGTCTTCCTTCCTCCCGGCTTCTCGTCCCTTGGAGTGTTGCGCATGTCCTTCTCTTCTATTGGTGTATTCTTCCGCAGCTTCCATGTCCCTCGGATGCGCTGAGCCTGTAGGCTATCTCCCACGCCATTCTTCTCGTCTACTACGTATTTCGCTTGACTTCTTATGACCCTAAGCTCCTGCACACTTAGTCACAAGGTTAGTCCAACATAGGACCTAACCTAACTAAGTTGATCACATCAAAACTACTCCAGGGACCAACAACAATAGCTACCAAATCGTAGCACGGTCAACGTTGGACAAGGTAACATTTCTATATATTAGAAATGTTACCATGCCCGACACCTCCTACGCGACCATGTTGTAGCAGCTACCAAATCATAGTTGTTACAATGTGTTGTGGCAGCTACCTAATCATAGCTGCTACAACATGGTGTAACCAACACGTTATGATCAAAATTAGCTAAATTATCATTTTATTGTTCAAAACTAATATTTTTATGTATCATTTTACAGAATTAAATGACGTCTAGTACATCAATGTTCCACATAACCTCTACTTCTCATGCATACCGTAAGAAAATGTAAAGGAAAAGCAACGTTCCCCAGTTTAATTCATTTATAAAAGCACTAGAACCAAATGATTGATAGTTAGAGTTGCTAAGTAGAAGCATATTTGCCTGAGTTTTAGACATAACACATATTGTAAACAACAGAGAGCATGTACAAAATATATTTGACAGTTAGGACTATGATGCTAAATGTTTTATCTTTCAAAATCAGAAGATTAGATTCACAATAAACAATATTGCACTGATTCTAGGACTTCCCAATAATGGCAATGAAGTTCTTTTGCATTTGGATGTCGACTCCACCCCAATCTGCCTTCACCATTTCATCGATCAGAAGTGTTCAAAGAATGAAGTAGAGAACAAGTTGATCAATATCAGCAAACAACCAGAACCGTCTCCCAAATCTGATACTTTGTTTTGTCAACTAGTTATTTTATATTTTTTTTATATGCGTTTTATTTACTACTATTAGCAGTATATCTAGAAATCACTCCTTGATTATGCAGATGACTTTGAAAATATAGGTAGATATAATTGGTGTAAGGCTGTATATTGTAGGATCGAAAAGCGTAAGAGGGGTGAATAGCGCTCACTTTTTTGAATCGTAAAACTATTACATAGAAGAAATCGGAGATAGACACAGCGAAATAAAGAAAGAAAAAGAAAAGAGTTGACACAATTGGTTTTACTTGGTTCGGAGCCTGTGGCTACTCCTACTCCAAGGGTCACAGTCATTGAGTATTTACTTTGGGTAATTCACTAGCAGTTCGAAGAATTACAGATTTAAATACAACAGATAAATAGATTAAGTATAGCAAAAAGTTATATCGACGACTAAGAATTTGTAGAGTTGCACTTTTGGTCGTCGGAACTGTGTTGCAGAGTCTTCAGATCGTCTTTAAAGTGGCGCACAACAGAAGGATCATAAGAATTTATTGTATTATGAAAGCTAGCCTAACCCTCCTTTTATATGGTGGTGAAGGCGCCTCCAATGTCACTAGAGGTGCCTCCAGCTTAATCTGAATCAGCGCTAAAGAAGTCAATTTATATCCTACTGGAGACGCCTTCAAGCCTCTAAAGGTGCCTCGAGTCCTCGATGTGGTAGTTCCGGTGAAACTCTTATCCCGTAAGAGTTATCTGCGCGGAGGCGCCTCTCGGTGCTCCGAGGCACCTTCGCTCCTACACCGAGGTGCCTTCATCCACTAGAGGTGCCCTTACACCTTCTGCGCAGAGAGCACTCGAGGCGCCTCCCTTACCCTAAAGGGGCCTCGGACACTGTATATCCAAGGTCTTTTGGCCTTTTTTCCTTTTCCTACAAAGTATATTAGTCCAAAAGTAAAATATACCCTGCAAAACCAAGTTAGCACTATTATACATAATTAATAAATTAATTTTGACAATCTCGTAACTGTTTGATCCTGACTTTTGGATTTCAACCGAAACCCTAGGTTGGACCAAAGATTACTGTTCCCTCGACGGGGAACGCATCCTCACCTACTGCTCTCAGGAGAGTTTACCTGTTGCTAAACTGGTTCTCCAAACCTTTTGAACTTTTACTTAGCATCTGAGGCTTCAGGACTTCCACCTAGGGTCCTCGCTGGGCTTTTCCGCCTAGTGTTTACGAGCTCCAGGGCTTCCAACTACCTCCGATCCCCGACCCATAGGATTTTCCGTCTGACGTCCTCTGCCTGCCAAGTCTTTCCGCCTAGCAGTAACTAGGGCTTTCTATAACCTAGGGTTACCTCCCCCTAGGGTTTTCCACCTGCCTAAGATCACTTAGGACTTTCCTGCACTTAATTTAGCTCATTAGATCAACAATAAATCTTAACTTTGAACTATTTGCCATTATCAAAACTCAAGTTCAATTATTGGTGCATCCTGCACCAACATATATGACTACATGGCCCCACATGTGGAGGCTATAGGCGTGATGCTCTCTCAAAGGCCCAAGCCACAGGGGGTTGGGGAAATCAAACTCTAATGCTAAAAGGATTTGCACACCTACTTACTTAAGTTGTTAAATTTTACTGTAAGTTCAATGATTCAAAATTTATAATTATACTTATTGTATTACAGGTTTGGATATGTGAACATGTTAGAATCATAGAGGTACACAAGAACTTTGCCCTTTCAAGAATATGATGATGAAACTAGACAATCTAACATGTATCTACAATAAATAAAATGATTGCTCAACTACCTGTAGGACCCTTGGGCTGGTAAGAGGGGTGGTGAATTGTCTGCAAATACAAAAAGCTACCTTTCTCAAATAAATAGGTTTTAAACAAACTCACTTATATAAATCAAAAGAATATTAAACAAAAGGTATGAGACAACAAATTTACTTGGTTTCGTAATCAGAGGATTGCTACTCCAAGCAAGATGAACTGCACTATCAAACTCTCCTTCTTGAATGAATTGTCGGAGGCGGAGAAGCCTCGTACATGAAAATTAAGCTCATAAATGAAAGGCTCGAAAGTAGAAGAGATTACAAAATTTGTTGTTGAAAACAAGGAGAACCAAGGCTTTATTTATAGCCTTTGGTAAAATCTATCTCGAGCGCTCCCGGGCGCCCGGACAGGTCGAGCACCCCAGGTGGATAAATTTTATTCCCTTGTAAACAACTCATCAACAAGGCGCGGATAAAGTTTTATCCACTTCTAAGCGCCCAGACCACATGGGCCCTGATTCAACACCTAAACTGACCCGAAGGGGGTCCAAAGCGCCCAGACCAGTCAACTTCATGTAGACTGGTCTGGTTCCCTCCGGCTTAATCCGGTTTCATCCGGCTTGATCCCGAAGCCTCCGTCTTCATCTCTTGTCACTTACGTGATTTCAGACATCCGGAATATGGCTCACCTGAACTCATTTTCCATCCTTCCTCGAGCGAGCTTCCTCCTCGGCTTCTCATCCCTCGGATCACCACGTACGTTTTGTTGGAGCAATCGTTATTGCCCATAGTTTTGGTGTTAGGCAAAGTTTAAATTAGGATTTACATTGTGTACTGATATGTATGTGGAGTGTGCATGTGTACAAATGCAGATGAAGTCCAAGTATGTCATTGGCTGTGTATATCCAAGCAATGGAGGCTTGTCCATGTAAGACCAATTAGGCTTGGCAAGTAAAGTCCATGGAGCGCGACTCTGGCACGAGGAGGCGACTGAGCTTGACGAGACAATGAGGACGAGGCCGAGGGAAGCATACTTCGAGGCATACGTGAAGGATGGACGCATCCGAGGGATGAGAGCCAAGGCATACGCGAAGGATGGCATGAGGAAACGAGTTGCGGGCTCGTATGCATTCGAGGGACGAGAGCCAAGATGAAAATAGCTTGAAGGCAAAAGGTCAAGGCTGCAAAGGGAGGTCAAGAGAGTCGAGAGAAAGAGTGTAAAGTGAGGTACAC
>JBAMIE010000016.1:10178940-10218912 GCA_037177295.1 Kaempferia parviflora | reverse complement strand
TCATAACATTTTAATTTTCTGAAAAGTAGCACAGAATACAGTCTGTGCTCGTATCAGTCGCCTGGTACCCTGTACCAGGCGACTGGTGCAGTAGTGAGCCTAATGCTCATTTTCCAGTCGAAATTCAGAAATGCAGAAAAAATTTCAGAAAATTTAGAAAAATGTGAAATTTTGTAAACACATTTCTTATGACCATGTTTAAATATGAAAAATAAGTTTTCATAAAAATCCATCATATTTTGTGATTTTCATACCAACTTCAAAAATTCTCAGTCATACATTTTGTGATTTTGATACCAACTTAAAAAAATGCTCAAAGCCATGCATTTTGCTGAAGTCCGAGTGCTCGAGAGTGGATAAACTATGGGGATAGAGTTTCAACGAGGACTTGCCACGTCAGCGTGTGCTGGGGGCGCCCGGGGAGGGTATGAGCACCCGAAATGACCTATATAAGCAGTTTCAGCCAGGAGATTCAGAACATCAATTCGAACAAGTTTTCGCTCCTATGCGCTGCTCCGAAAACGACGTTACGACGCTAGAAAGCTACTCTGACGACCTGAAACTCAAGATTTCAATTCATTTTTTGTTGTCGGTAACTTTATTTATTTTGTTCTTGTACTTCAGACTTATAACTGTTCCGAACATATAGAATTGCCCAACGAAAGTACTCAGGTGCGGGCCTTCGAGTAGGAATCAAAGTCGACTCCGAACGAAGTAAATATTTTGTGTCGCTTAATTTTCGCTGCGCTTATTCTGATTCTTTTGAATGAACGATATTCACCCCATCTCTATCATTTTCATCAATCCTACAGAAGGTCCTCATATATAAAGTCTTCCAAACCCTTTTTGCTTACCAATGTGGGACTAAACACACACATGTATTTTTACCAAAATCAAAAAAATTGTTTGAATTTCTAAGCAAAAATCAACAATCCCCTACAAATTCAAATAATTCCGGTAAAACAAAAACATGTCCTGAGGGTTTATTGTAACGAGCTTTCAGTAAAGATACCTTCCAGTTTAAATCTTCACAATACACCAATCTTATTCACACAGATTTGAAGTGAACTAAGTCTTGAACTTAAACCTTTTATATGTGAAAATCAATTGACAACAACTCATCACAGACGACGGTTGAATCCTTCTGGGCTGGTGCATTAAGGTCATGCCACCGAATCTTGTTTTATAAGTGTTAAGGAGAGTTACCTAGACCCCCCACACTGCGGCCCCACAATTACACTTACATAGGTGAATTCTCCAAGGATGTACTGCAAGCATCCTGTCACTAAAACCTTGAATTCATTAAGAGCCCTAAGTTCATCCTTACTAGCAGTCAAGCATATATCCAGGGAAGAAACTATGAGATTATATCTCAATCAATTTTGCTTATGGTTCACCCGTGTAGCTTGTTTATACCACATTGAACCTACTTCTTGGGATCTCCAATTAGATAGGTTGGGTTGCTGCTATAGATGAAACCAGAATAGGCCTCAGTCCCATTCCCTTACTGGATCTCTTGATTTTCTCAAAATCAAGTCCTTTTGTGAGTGGATTAACAATATTGTCTTTTAAACTTACAAAGTCCAATGACACTAATCCTTGAGACACTAACTCGCGAACAAACTTTAATCGTATTTGTATATGTCTCTTTTGTTTCTTGTTATACTTGGAGATTCTAATCTGAGCTATTGTTGTTTGATTATCATAGTTCACTAAAATAGGAGGTATTGGCTTCATAATCAAGGAAATTTTAGTAAGAAGACCCTTTAGCCAATCAGATTCAGTTACTGTGGTATCCAAAGCACACAATTCTGCCTCAGATGTAGACCGGGATATAATCGTCTGCTTAATACACCGCCTCCAAGTGTAAAAATATAACCAGTAACGCCTTTACTATAGGGAACCTCCCATACTGCAAGCTCAAGGATATAGCCCTTTCAGGTATTTGAGTACTCTGTCTAATGTATCCCAATGTGGTCTGTCCGGTATAGTCCCTTTCAGGTATAGTCCCTTTCATATTATTTTTCAAGTTTGCAAAGATTTGGGTATGGTCTGAATCCTTTCTATTTGGAAATAATTTATATTATATCATGTCTAACTCCACAACAATTCGTACATATATATTTATATATAGGATTTTATTTTTATTTTTATTTTAGATTCGCACTTAATTAATTGTATTAGAAATCATATACATAAATATTATTAATAATTCTACCTTAGTTGAACCCATCAATTTAGGCATATTTAGTCAGGTGTTACACATAGACTGATTTACCAATTGATTAGTTCTAATTTAAATTAATCAACCCCAATTATATTTAGTCAACTTAGTTCGAAATTAAGAACTCAAAAGGTCATCTTAATTTATCTTTGGATACTACAGATAGACTATATCGGTAGACCGAACATGTTCAGTAGACCAATCAACAATATCGGTAGACTGAATGCCCATGTGTTTACCAAGTCCTTCAGTATGCTGATGTGGCATCCAATGTGGACCGGCTGAGTCTTGGATTGCTAGTGTGACACAGGATAAGAGCAAACTGGCTGACATGACAAAGAGATAAGAGTTAACCAGCTAACGTGGCAGAGGGACCGGTCAAGGATAAGGATCGAGTTGCTAACGTGGTAGAAGACTCTCATCGACAAGCTGACATGGCAGAATGGCATTAGCAAAGATCGGATTGGTAGACCAATCTAGGGGATCGATATACTGATCCTGAGGATCTAAATTCGGATTCTAAGCTAATCAGTTTATGGATGAGGATTGGTAGACTGATCAAGCCCTATAAAAGAACGTCTCGTGCCAATGCTCAGGACACAAATCTTCCAAGTGCACCAAGTCTACCTCGCTCTAAAACTCTGACAACATGATGACCTACTGCTTGACAGCTGCGCTCAGTTTTCATATTCTTATTGTCGGTATTCATGTATTTTCTTAAATCATCTTTTGTACTTGGTTTTTGAAAATGAACAGTAAACTTGTTACCATTCCTAACATTTTGTAAAGACAAACCTCTTTCTCTTTTGAGAAAGTGGATACTAGTAGATTGCCTATCGAAAGTGGTAAATGACTACGAGCCTTGGATTAGCAGTCACTGGTTGTAAACCAAGTTAAAACAAACTTGTCCTTTGTGCTATGTTTTATTTAGTTTCGCTTTCGATCTTTGAAAAGATAAAAGAATGTTTTCTAAAAATAGGAGTTAACAACACATGCCATTGCCCCACTCCAGTGTGCTTCTCAATCCTACAACAACCACACCATGCCCTTATAGGATCGAAAATCACTAGAGGAGGAGGGGTAAATAGCGCTTGTTGTTTTTTCACATTTTTTGAAAACATGAGTATACGCAGCGAAAAAAAGGTAAAAGAAGAACAACAAAAACAAAGCTAACACGTTGTTTTTACTTAGTTCGAAGCTTGTGGCGACTCCTACTCCAAGGCTCACACTCGTTGAGTGTTTATTTTGGGTAATTCACTATCAATTCTGAATATTACAAAAGATACATTGCAAATAAGTACAATAAAAATAAACTTTATACCGACGACGATATGAATCGGAGAACTTGAGCTTCAGTCATTTGGGCAGCGTTTTGGCGTTATAGAGTCATCTTCGGAGCATTACAATAAAGAGAATATTATAGCAAATGATGTGTTGAAGCTGCTGGTTCAAGCCTTTTATAGCATCTTCCCGAGCATTTGGACCTGGTCTAGGAGTCCCCATCGGGGTTGATGTGGCGCTCTCTTATCCAAACTTTATCTGTTAAACTTTATCCATGTTCAGGCACCTGGACCAGTTTGGGTGTTGGACTATGACGTAGGCTGGCCAACCGAAGCACTTCAACTCAACTTGACCTGCGCTAAGTTTTTCCTAACTAGGGCGCCTAGACCTGGTCTGGGCACTTGGAGGTTAGGGTGCTTGGACCCAGTCGAGGAGTATGGACGCCCACTTTCTAGCCAATCATCCAGTTTCGAGTTCTTCCACCACAGAGTTAGTACAACAAGCAAAATACAATATTATTATTAACTTTGACAGTTTTAGGATTGTTCAGTTCTGACTTTTAGATTTTCCATGAAATCCTAGGTCGAATCGACGCCTACTGTTCCCTCTCGGGGAACGCGTCCTCACCTACTTCGCTCAGGAAAGTTTACTTGATGCCAAACCGGTCCTTAGACCATTTGGACTTTTTCTCGGCGACCTTAAGTTAGGACTTCCACTGGACTTCGATCTCCGACTCATCCAGACTTCCGCCTGGTATCCGCAACCCCAAGGCTTTCAACTACTGTCCTTGACCTGTAGGATTTTTTGCCCGACGCCCACGATCTACTAAGAGTTCGACCCAATCCTTCGAACTAGGACTTCCTTACCTAGATGCAATTAGGGCTTTCCACCTGTGTAGTATTCATTACAATTTTACCTTGTCTAAGCTCACTTAGAACTTTTCTGCACACTTAATCACACTTATTAGGACCACAATACAGATTAACTTTGAACCTTTTGTCAATATCAAAATCCAAGTTCGATTATCTCATGCTCCCTGCACCATTAGCCCTGGGGCATCTTCTCTGATTTTTGGACAACATTGCGGGAGGTGCGAGCTACATAATGAATAATTATTTAAGGCTAGTTCTGTTATAATAAAATATTTTTTACGTTTATCCTTCTTTAATTTCTAAGGCCACCCGTACCACTTATTTTGTAAGTTTATGATCCACATTCAATCTTTCTCTAAATTTTTAATTAGGTTGGATCAAAAGATTACTATTCATGAATAATCATTTCTGGTCCCCAGTTGGTTAGAGGGTGAAAATTTATTATAATGCAGCAAATGATCAATTCTCGATGGACGTATGGTCTCGGAAAAAACCCCTTCGACCCCTAGCCAATTCAACTACTATACTAATGGTTTTGTCAGTTGAGGGAGAGGAGGAGGACTTTTGGTTTTTTTTAACGATTCAAAATATTTGATATTTTTTTTATCTATGATTATAATTTAGTGTCTATTATTCTCTAAATTCTATAAATAAGGAATTCAGTTCATCATTTCCATACCATCTTCTCTACTCTCATCTTTTGATTGAAATTTGTTGAGGGAGAGGAGGAGGATTTTTGGTATTTTTTAACGATTCAGAATATTTGATATTTTTTTATCTATGACTATAATTTAATGTCTATTATTCTCTAAATTCTATATACCATCTTCTCTACTCTCATCTTTTAATTTCAAAATTTCAATCATTTTCAACTTCAATTCTCTAATTATAGTGAAAGGAGGAAGTTCATCGTCTTGATTTTAGAGGGGTAAGGAAATCCAAATGAGAAACATGATATTCAATTTATTGATAATTAACCCAAGTAAATTTTGACACCTGAGTAAATTTCTATGGTTTAGAATACTCCTTTAAAATCATAAGAGATACCGAGACAACTTAAATAAATGCAGGCTATTTTTTATATATTTTTATAAATGTATAATTTTTATTATTAATTTTTAAAAATAATAATAATCTTAAACCGTGGTAAACCATGAAAAACTGTGAACTAATGGTTCTGAATCATGAACAAGTAATTTTGAACCGTGAACCGTAATAATCTTAAACCGTTAAGGTTAATGATTAAACTGTCAAAAACTATCGTACCAAAGGTTCCGAACAATTAAATCGATGATTCTAAACTGGGGTTAGGTCTACCCTAGTGGTGGTTCTTGGTCCTCCATAGCTGCATGCTTGAAGCACCTTTTCGATAATTTCTTAGATAAGCTCGGTTGATTAATTGTGACCTAAAGGGGCTTCTCCCTCCTTTGGAGTAAAGGTGCAGGATGGGTCCTCCCATTAAGTTTCCCACGAACACCGTCAATTATGTTATGGTGAAAGTTGGATGTCTGTTGCTGAGTGCTCCCCAAATCCCAAGTCCAATGAACAGGTTCCTGCCCAAGGTCAACACGTGGTTAGAGAGCACCGATTTTGTCCCTTGTAGCCCCTCCAATGTTTAAATGAGAAAAAAATATTTGTTTTTTTTTAAGGCTAAAATTATTTTAAAAAATTTAAATTTATGTCTATTATATTTATTATGATTTATTAAAAAAAATTAACAAATTTAGTAAAATTACTCATTTACAAATATTCATATGAACCCTTCGGAGATATTTAGTTGGATTCCTATGGAAGTTGTTTGGCGAGCAATCACTTATGCTCTACTCGCAATCTCTATTAATTTATAGTTAACTTATATCTAATTATAATCTCGCGATTCACTCATTGCCAAACGAGAGTTAAACCTCTTGCTTTTTTTCCTTCACCTTCAATTTTTAACAGTTTGGTAGCAAACATTTATGATATTTAATAATTATTTAAATAAATTAATTAGATATTAAATGGCATGACATGGGCATTTGGTCTAGTGGTATGATTCTCGCTTAGGGTGCGAGAGGTCCCGAGTTCAATTCTCGGAATGCCCCCTTTTTATTATTTTTTCATAAAAAAAAAAATAAAACAGCAGCAAGAAATCCTATCACAGCTTTACAGTTTACCACAAACTATCAAAAATAACTTGACATCGTAAACCAACAAGCTCTAAAATTAGAAAAATAATAGAACACCATGATTAAGAAAAAGAAAAGGCTGATACATATTTTCTTATTGTTCGACAAACCTAAGGTACAATAACCAATTTTTATATCATACCATACGTATTGTCCTAAATTTTTCTTGCTTTTTTGGTAGAAATAAACAGAGAAGACGAACAAAGGCTATCTTAAAAATCCACTTGATGAAGCAGAACAATGTATAGTGACTAAATAATTAAGGTAAGTTGAAGTTTTGGCCGGTTGGGTTGTGGCTCCACTACCTCCATGTGAATTCTCACCGCCTGCAGGATGCCATAAGTTATTTTTGTCCCAGTCTTGGTCACTTTTTGATGTGTCTCATCCACCACCCAATCACTACTTCCTTTATCCCCTTTGGCCACCAAGTAGACCGGTCCTTCAATCCCAAACCTGAAAAACATGACAATTTGCAATCAACATTTTGACAAATATTTATTGCATGCCAATGTCATAGAAGCAATATCAATAAACTAACATGATTGAGAGGATAAATCAATTCCATTTCAAACATATGGCAAAAACAAGGCGAATTTGTTCGTCCCCAGTGTCTCCGTCAATCCGTCCCAGGGCCAACACAGAGGAGGTAAATCACGGGTGACTATTAGCCATAAGTGCAAATGATCAAGACATGAGAAAGATATATACTCGACCGCGCCGAAATTTAATTTTTGAACCTCATATGATAAATTTCTATGTCTTAATATCATGCACATGCAAGATGTTAACCATAAACATTATCCATTCACTCTTGGCTATTGAAAACCGTGGACGTTGCATGGGGGTCATCAACCCACATATTTGAAGTATTGTGGATGTGAAAGCATATGCAGTCATGCAATGCTAAATAAAAAATATATAAATAGGAAAAAAAATATCAATATAATTAAAGAATATTAACATGAGGTCTAGAGGTCGAATTTCGACGTGCCCGAGCATATACCTTTCTCATATCTTGACTATTTACACTTATGGCTAGTAGTCATCCGTGATTTACCTCCTCCATATTAGCTCTGGAACGGATTAACGGGGACACTAGGCCGAGCGATTTACCTTTTGCCATATTTAAGTTAAAATAGGGCACTTTATACTGATGGTCATTTGTATCAAATATTATGGTTTCCTATAATATCTTTTCCTCACTGCAGTTTTTGGCAGTGAAATTGTAATCAACTGAACATAACATGTTGCTAAACGAAAAATGAGGTTTTCCGGGGTAACACCATCCTACCCACCTGTCCACTCCTCTTTCTATGCAAGCCACCCCAATTTACCCATCCCCTCCACCCCCATAGCTGCAACCTCTGGGGTCACCATTCAGCCTCCATGCTTCACCCTCCATCAATGTTGACCCATTAGCTAGCCCTAGCCACCCTCTACTCAAATGAGCACCACCTCGAGCCAATCCACCCCGTCTAACCTCCTCTTTGGCTTCAGTAGTTACATTGTGAAGTGGTATACACAGGAGCTCGAGCTTGAGCAAACAACCTAAGTGGTTAGGGATTGAAACCATGGGGAACACGAGCAATTCACAAGCAAGGAATGGAAGAGAAATATTTTCTCTGTACAGAGCCAAACAAGGGGGAAAATCTCATAAAATATTTTATATAAATATGTTCTTAAAATGCAGTGAAAGAACAATATACTTGGGATCTTAAATTTATTTATAAACATCCTAGGTTTGAAAAATACCTAGAACCAAGGTTCAAAATCTCGAGCCGTGCCAAAGTTTCGATTTTTGACTCGAACAATACTGTTTCAATACCGTGTTGATGTTTTGATGCATGGTGCCAAAAGAAATGAAACATAGGAAGTAGACATTGTTTGTGTCGAGCATAGTTTTAAATATTGTACCATACCGAGCGAAACGTCGAAATATATCATTCCGATAAATTACCGAAATTTGATACCACTCAGCATTGACAATATTCCTTATCTTCGTCTCCTTCCTTCAACCTCCAATTCATTGGACCATCGACTGAATAACGAAACAATATTTTGCGATCAAAGACCAAAATTACAGCACAGTTCGAGATTTTGAACTTTGGTACTGAAGATATCAAATTTCAGTGATTTACTAGAATAATATGTTTAGACCAGTTTGCCGAGTATGAGATTTAAAACCATGCCTAGAACCCTAGAAGTACCTCTATTAAATTGTTACACTTGTCAATATATGGGGCAACAAATATTGTTGAAATTTATCTTTGAGCCACATCATCATACATGTAAGGTCTTGCTTGGTCACTAGTGGGATTGAAGAGAAGCCTGAATTAGGTGATCTAGCCTAGCCTGCTAAGACTTGTAAAACATCATGTTCTAACTGATCTAATTTTGACCCACAAAAGTTGACCTATATAGTTCTCACAAGTTCACCAGCCACCAACTCACTACCACCCAGTATCCTGCCCCCACGGCATAGCGCATAGCGCAGACTCACATGTACCATCCATCGATATAAAGTTACACTTCAAACCTTGTAATACTTGGTATTTACAATCAGATTCATTATTATTGATATTGATCTTTTCCTTTCTTATTAATTAATTATGATCAAGATGACATTTAGTCCCTGGACACGTTTAGTTGTGCACGAGTATTGAATATCACAAGAATTGTGAGTTTTTCTCTTTCTTTTGGGTGTTGTGACTAGGATTATGCAAAGGGTGATCACAGAAACTTTTTTGTGTACGCATTGCGTATACACACACGTGTGCATAGACAAACATGTACAACTGTGCACACTTGAGCATGTGTTTGTCTACCTAATGTATGCTTAAATAAGGCTATAAACAATGCAAACTATTGTCCAAATTTATTTGATAAGGTAATAAAATCGAGCTAAATCCCTTAAATGAACTAAGATGTTGAAATGATTATTTAAACTTGGCTTCGTTTCATTTTAATAAGCTTGAGTTTAATTTAAGCTTGACTCAAGCTAAGCTTAGTTCATTTAGAAGCTATCAAGCTCTCAATTTGAGCTTGTTTAATAGTTTGAATGTTTTACACTTTGAAGTTTGTTTGATTGCTTGTTTATTTGTTTTGAGAGCTTATTTCTCTATTTATAAGAATGATAAGAGCTTTGTTGATGAACATAGTTCGCAAACTTATTTTTTTTAGTGATAAGAGATTTGAAAATTCTTCCTAAGGTTGCGCATCGTATGTTCAAAATGTGAAACCGCCACATCAGCGGGCCCCTAGAGCCGGCTCCACGGATATGGAGAGAGGTAAATACAGATACACAGGCGTCAGGCGCATGGCCGGTTGTACCCTAGAGCTTCAGTTCCTGGGAATCGACTCCTGACGGTATGTCAGAGCATACTATGCGTCTACCGTTTGTGCTACGTCCTGGGGACTGCGCATTGTATGTTCAAACTTGAGAGAGAGAGAGAGAGTGTGTGTGCATTTTGTCTGTGTAAAGAGTGAAACCATAGTAATTATTATTGTAGAATCTCATGTACCTATGAAATTGAAGAAATAATTATAGTTTCTTCTATACGATTACCATTTGGATATATAAAATTACTCTCTCACTTTATTCAACCTTCCTCTTCAATCCCTGCTCACTTGAGTTGGAAAAGTGGGCAGATGATCGATCCATCAATAATGTTTCTTGCAATTACTCGGGAAGCAGCCTCGGTGAAGTGCATACCATCCCAACACATGTAGTTCCATGGACGGCTGCACCATTTGGACGTTGGATCGCCGCACATAACGGAAAAGCTGAAGTTATACGGCCCCTCCCCGCCGCAACATCCCACCACAGTCGACTTAATCCCTGCTCTCCACGCCAAATCACTGAAAATCGTCACTAAATTATCAAAAGTCGTCTTTCACTCACGGGGGGTTGAAGGCTCACCAAATTGCTCCGGAGATCTATAAACAGGCATCAAGTTGTCGTAGAAATCAGCGTAGATGATTTTGGAACGTGGATGAGCTTTCTGAATTTGTCCGAGCTCGTGCTGCAACAGGAGGTTGTGGTACTGCGACAGCAGGTTCAGCGACTTGAGGCACCCTGTTTCTGGTTCGTACGCGTCCGATTGCTGCGTGAGGAACATGGTCAAGAAGAGAGGAATGCAGCCCAGCGGAAACATCCCTGCAACCATCACCGTCCGTGCTCCCGCTTGCAATAACTCCTAGTCATCCACCGGCACGCACAAATTAATGAAGATCGATCGATCGTGATGAACTAACTACTGGTGGATGCCAATCAAAACGAGATCAATCGGTTTTTACATCGATCGCGGAACCAATTCCCTGCACGATGAAGGGGACGAAGCATCGGGCGTAATCCACGGATTTTCCATCCATCGACAGGAGGTTTTTGTAGTCGTTCGCCCCAATTTCGCCGACGAAGAAGAGCGCATCGTCGAAAGTATCCCCTAATTCCACAAGATCCAAATCAGATGATCAAGAGTGGCGAACTCATACAGATATCGGAAGTCATTACCGATATGAGAAAACTGGAGCAAATGTCGGAACCATTGGAGCTGCGTGACCAAGGTGAAATCTTCCCCGGTATAGAGTAGTGATAAGAGATTTGATTTTTTTTTTTTAGTAATTTATTAAACTCGATGCGAGCGGCTTGGTGAAACTCGACTCGAGCTCGAAGTTGACGGAGTTTGAGCCGACTTGATAGCCAAATTATTACTGGCTCGGTGGCTTGTCAATGCAAAACGAACCAGTAATAATATATATTTTTATAATACATAATATATAATTTATTAATTAAAAAATAAAAAATAATAAAAAAAATCCATGCTCGAGTTCGAGCCCATAATTAAATATCGAGTTCGAGCTCCAGCTCAACTCTACAAGCTCGAGCGAGCTCGAGCTTGAGTCGAGTCCCTATAAATCGAGTCGAATCAAGTCGAGCCAAGGCTGGCTCAAGCTCGAATCGGCTCGTTTATCGTCCTAAACTTAGCTCGTAGGTCAACACTTAGACGAGAAGATGAATAACCAACTGAAAACAAAAACAACTTGAATACAAAGCTTAGATAAGAGAGTTGGAAGACGGGGGCACATGGTAGTATGTCCAGATTAAACAAGAGTCGATCCTCAGAGTGTCACCGTCTGTGGTATTCTTCGCCATGCACTTTTACACTCGTGTACTTGTATTTACCTCCCTCCATATCCGTGGAACTGACTTTAAAGTGATTACTGGTGTGGCGGTTCTATATTTCTTTTACATAAAAGAGTTGGATATGTAGCCGAAAATAAAATAATAGCATTAATCCAATCAAATTATTTTAATATGGTTTGGACCTTGTTCTACGTTACAACATATTGTCTTCCCATATGAGTTCATTCTCGAAAACCCACTAATTTGTTCTCTTTTAAGGGGTAGAGAAATTTCGTACTGTTTTCTTTTACAATGACAAATATAGTTACATATGAAAAAAAAAAACTTGTAGAAAAACGAAAACTTGCCGAAGCTTAAAGATAGAAATCTTAAGCTCATGAAGTTTCAACAAGCGTAAAATTAATAAGAGAAAGGATTTTGAGCAATATAATTGTTGTTAAACTTGTCGTGAATGAGCTCCCCTTGCTCCTCTATTGTATCATACATAGTCTATTTTTTAGTTAGTACTTTATTAAAATTAGTTGCAATTTTATGAATGTTACATCTTTGTTCCTAATAGTGAAGTTGGGCAAATGAAAGTCCTAGCAATAAGTTTGAGAAATAGCAGTCCTAAAGATAAGAAGTCTTTAGGCAAGGAGAAGAGATGACCTCAGAAATAAACGACCTGGAACGAGAAGGGATGAATTAAAATAAAATGTTGTACAAATCACGACTTAAACATAAAGAAATACATATTCTTATCCAATAACAAATGGATAAATCAAAACCATGTGATGAATCAAATTTTTACTAAACACAGAAAGACATCTACAGAAATTCGGAAGTGTATTAATTGGATGCCTCTCCAAGTAATACTTTGTTAAACCAACAAACATACTTCATGTACAACTATTTGTTTTCTCAAATTATTTTCAAGCAAGGTAAATCAGCATTCATGCAAATGGCGAGGCAACTTGGCCAGAAAGAGAGTCTGATCTCTTTATACTTCCCATGCCACAGATAATACAACCTGGAGTTGACAGAGCAGAGAACTTTGAGCTACAAAGGTCACAAATATCGTGCCCAATGGTTGAAAGGCGGCTGAGTGTGGCAGCACAAAACTGTGAGGGGTCTTCGAAAGGATCAATAGATTTGTTGGACAAGCCTCTTTGTATGCACATTTCAATCAGACCCCTCAGTTCTTCTTGCTTGCTTGATGGTGCCTTGGAGAGGAGGAGATCAAGCATTTGTTTAGCGTAGGCATAGTTCTGAACTTCCATATTTCTTTTAATTGCTGTTCTTATGCAGTTTATGCGATGTTTTGCCTGGAGGGGCAGGGAGGCAAGATGTCGAGAGAGTCTAGCCATTTCATCTTTTGCACTAAGTGCTCCAGGTCCTTGGACTTTTTGGAGCCTAGCAATTTCCTGAATTAAAAAATCAAGTGAATCTGGATTCCCGCAGTAGCTTGTATATATAATTGATGAATTACTGTTTCCAATTTGACAGATTGTTTTTTTTCTCAATGTCTACATCCAAAAATGATTTATTGATATATGATAACCTAGCTTCATGAAATCCTCAGATCTTTGGTATATAGAGAATTTTTTAACAGCCTGAGTTTAATTTTCATGCTACAAAATTGTTCTAGGGTTACATTGTTATAGAAATTTTAAATTCCCATAATCAATATTATGTTGGAAAGTTGTCCTAAAGTAACCTATCTTCACCATCTACTGAGAATTTACAACATTTCAACAGTGTTTTGCATATGAAAACAGATTTTAAGTACCACAAAATAAAAGTGCAGTTTCATTCTTCATTTATCATGGATTTTAGTAATTTGAGCAATAAACTAAAAGAATGATATCCACAAAATTATATGCCAACAATATTGTGTTTCACATGCCATCTTAGATGAAATCTAACAATATAAAAATTAGCAAACTGCATAGTACCTGTAGTATCGCCACTGCAATTTTATACTGAGCACAAATAGTTGCTTGTGCTTTAATATCCGATCCACGTGACTGATCCTTGGCAAGAGCCAAGAAAGCTTCATCCAAGCAAGATAAGGCATCTGAAAGTTGATTTTGCTCAAGGTGAGCAAGGCCTGTCTTGAAACATACTGAAGCGGCAGCACCACGAGGGACCTGTAATTCTGAATTAGTACATATGGATCAAAAGGAAAAAGCAAACCTATTTTTCCAAAGTCTAGTATCATTTAGATTCTTACTTGGCCAGGGCGCACAGCAGCAGGTTGGGAAGGTGGAGTTTTAGTTGCATCGAGTCCAGAATTGGATCCTTCAAGATAACTAAGATCGACTGGTGCAGAGGCCAGTACCCGAGGAGGAAAATTCTGGGCCTGTGGAGGAACTCCCCCACCAGGAAGTTCAATTGATTCAATTGGTGTGGCAGATTGCTGAGAAACTTGGGTCTGTTGTGATACTTGTGGTGGTACCCCACCATCTGGAAGCCCAATATCAGCCGTTACATTCTGACCTAAAGCTACTCTGTTCCTATCCATGACTTGAGGATTTTGATCAACTCTTGGCAAGTATGATCCTGGTGGAGCCAGCGAAGCTGCAACTTGTAGTGATGAAATTGTATTTTTGAAGAAGTCTTCTGGAATAGGTCCAGCTGTCACTCCCATACCCATAACCATTGAGTTAGGCTGTGTTGTAGTTTGTGTTGGTAATGCATCAGTGCCAAACATGTCAACAGCAGTTTTTGATACATTTGAATTATTATCAGAGCCTGGCTCGGGTGAAGTAAATGAAAAATCTTGCGATGGTCCAGATAATGGCTTGGCCCTCATAGAAGGGACCAAACCTAACTGTTTCGTAGCTTCCTTGAGCTTGTTGACATCAACTGTAGGTGCAGCAGGCTTATCACGGATTCTTATATGAATCTTTTTGGTTTTTGTTGTTGCCTCATCTTCATCGCTACTACCACCATCAACAACACCATACAAGGATTTCTTGAACTCTTCCTCTGCCTTTGACTGCTCGTCAGCAGCAGCAGCACCAGTCAATTGCTTGGTCAGATTATCAACCATAGGATCATTCTTAGATTCACCAACTAGATTTGTGTTCTGTTTCATTTGGGACTCAAATGAGATTGTAGAGTTGTTTACACCACTTACTGCAGATAGAACTTTCACAAGACTCTTATCATTGGCTTCAACCACATTGCCTCTTCCCCTGATCACACCCAAATAAACACCAATATGATCTGCAATTATGGCAGGGATGCCAGCTTCACTGGTTCTCATGTATGGCATAACCTCACCTGCCAGTTCCCACTGTGGTATATCCTTCATATTGACTGGTGTTTTGATATCCCAGTTTCCTCCACCCCACTCAGGTCCTTTAGGTACCATACTTTCAGCAGCAAAATTAGCAAAGATACCCTGTGTCCACCCAGTTGAACGGACTCTTAAAATTCTTTCACAAGCTCGCCTTAGCTCTGAATCAATAGCAGCTTCTTCTAGTTTTTGCGCAAGGTGACGCATGGCACTAGGATTCAGGTGGCATATAAAAAGATCTAGCATGCTTTCATAATCTCCAATAACCTCAAAGGTCTCTTTTGCACTGTCAAACTGACCATACCTAGTTGCATGATGTGCTAAAGTGTCATACAGAATAAAAACAAACAACATCTGGTGCAGCGAACTACAGGGAATTAATTGACAAGGCAATACAAAAAAGGGATTCACAACTATAAGCAACAATATGTCATGAAAATCTTCAGTTAGCAAATCTTCAACATAGCTAATGCATTTTTAACTTTGGTTACCAATTCATTTATTTGCACCTCACCCAAAACAACAGCAATAGAATGTGATGTTTATTGACATTGGGCTGGGTCCTTATGGCATTTATGCATGTGGAACTGAGGTAAATATTCCAGTTGATTCTCCATCAAAAATAATATTGAAGTAGGCACTTATTTTTGAGTCCCTTTTTATCACGTGCATAGAATTAGTTTAGTTGACTATCATGTGCATAGAAGTAGGCACCAATTCATTTATGCATGGAAGAAATCTAGCTTGGTTAACTTAGGGTAAGAAATCTAGTTATGTTGACTATGTTTCATCCTGTCTTATTCCAATTAAAAAGTTTAAATTAAGTTCTCGACCAAAGCTCTGGTTAGGGCATTTTTAAGATAGATATATAAAAAATGTAAGAACATAAACAGATTAAATTATCAAATACATATCAAATATTAAAAGTATCCTGCATCAATTAAAGTTGTAAAAGGAAAATCTAGAATTAGCACAAAAATTTAGCTGCAGTAAGATAATTGAAGAATAAAACTAGTGAGCTTTGATGTGATCGACATACTTGATACAAGCATATCCCAACTGCCGAAACCGATGGAATAGATAAGAAGTGGGAGGGCACTGAGGATAATCTCTCGATCTAAGAAATTCATCCTTCAGAACTGACAGTGCAGTAGAAAAGCGGAGAGCTTTGGTTGCATAGCTACTACGCAGCTCCTATTGTATAATTAAAGTATTAGAAGCAATAGCTTATACAGAAAAGTTGAATCACAATCAATAAAAAGAGGATACCTGTGTAAACTGGGGACCTGCTTGGGATAAAGAAACCGCAAGATCACCACAGACAGGAGAGCCTTTAGCCAAAATATCCAGAGACCTTGGAGTAATACGCAAACTGTCAAACCTGCAAAATCATGCAACCAACAAAATAAACAAGTATAATCCGCATTAAGAATGGTTAAAGCATTGTAGACCAAGCACATATCCCATTTTCAAACAAACAAATCTGAATAAATTTGACAAAACAGATAATTTTGTTTACTTGAATAACAATTTATAAAGTATAGAAGAGGCACCTTGTGGATATTTGATATAAGACCTCAGCAAGATCAAGCTTCTGCTCAAAGTGTTGCTGCATGGTAGCAAATCCGATTAGAAGGGGCTCAAGTAGCCCTACAAGACAACTACGTATTTCAACACCCTTTTTCTGCCTAGGATTTATCTCTGTAGGATTTACGAGCAGTATGCGATCATTCAGAGCACCAATTAAGACTGCATCAACATGAAAAAAGTAAGTAACAGAGAAAAAGAGGGAACAATTAGAAATGCAAACCTTCCATTGTACAGGATTGCAACAGTAGTAGGACATTTAGCAAAACACTAAAATATGAAATCAAAGATTCATGAGACAATCTTTCTGTAGTATTTATAAGAAACTTTTGACACTATCTTTGCCAAACCCAAGCCTCAAGAGAAAGGTGGAGTTACAGTAGGAAGCAACAACCCACATAAAATTATGCTTAAAAAAAATCTCATGGACATGGATCACAATCATAATTGTTGTAAGATAAGATTGTCACTGTTAAGAATGTTGATATAAATTGGTTAATTTTCTAACTGTTAGACTTTTGGGATTTTGGGGGATAAGCAGTTGGCCAATCAATTTAAACAGTTCCAAAAATAACGCCAAATGTGAAAGTTAATGGGGGAAAATGTGGCCCCAAACAGTTCGACATACAACTATTTCTTCTTCAATAATCTAATGAGCTGCATATAGTCTTTGCAGTTTTAAGTTTTAACAAATGTTACTCAATTAAAAAAGACAACCTAGTCAACTTTTCCACTTAAATTAACATCAGTTATCCATAGAAGAATATAGATCATTGTCAAAAGTAGTTCTTAAATCAATTTAAACACACAAAACAAGGAAAGGAACCGTCAAAAACATTAAACAATTTTAGCACACAGTCCAGAAAAGAAATTTTTGAAGTTAATCCACAAAATGATAATTTAGCAAATCCATGTTGGTTTCAGTTTCTATGTTATATTCCTAATTTCCTCCAAAAAAAACTATTTATCTATAATTTATGTGATTCCATTAATGATTTTATTGCTTTCCAAAATCCTACGTTGTTAAAAAGCTGGTCTAGTTGGTTTTGGGGGGATTAATTTTGAACCCTATGTTCAGGTATCAAGTTGAGCTTTCATTTGACTCAAGTTTGGCTCAATTTGGAGTCCAACTTGTTAAGTTTGGGTTGAAGCAAATTTGAAAGTCTAGATGAATTTTATTTTCAAGTTAGCCAATCACTTCATCTCTTTCTCGTCTCATGTGTGCACCAATCTTAGCCGAACTCTTCCCCTAGGTTCTCATCATCGCCTTCTACCTTGAACAAGTCCTTCCCAAGGAATTAACCAAGACCATCTCCTCTCCATCCTTTTCTCCTTGATCTCCTCTTCCCCAAGAGCTGGTTGCCCACTTTTGGAGTTGAAGGACAAAGGGCAACAATCATTGAGAGATTTCTAGATAAAGTTCTTGACTCTCTATCATATTTCCTTAGAATTTCGGGGTTCCAAGGAGTATCTTTGAGCCTTACTTTGCTATATTGGGTGTTTGACAGTAAATCACTGTGATTTTGAATGTTTTGGGGTTTGTTTGTTGGTAGGGGCAGCAACATGCTGGAAATTCCAGCATCCCTTTGTAACTCAGGAAGCTTATTTTTCTCTTGTATTACAACCTTTTATTGATCCCTCTTTTGGTTAGTTCTAAGACAATGCAGTGTCGTTAATATTTATTGTGCACTTGTTTGATGAGCCTTTTCGTATAAAATTTCGAATCTCATCTTAGGAGGCTAGTTCATGACTCAAATCCTTTAATTCATTGGCATCGTGCAATAAGTGTTTTTCTACAATTAAAATTAATTTGCCTAGAATCATAATTTAAAATCTAGGATAATCTGCTTTTCTTAGGTTTACTTAGAACTATTTAGAATGTTTCTTAGAAGCTTTTTGAGTTGGAAACATAGTCCTACAATGAGGTGGGCAGTTCTCCTCTTGGACTCTTTTACTTATAATCCTTGTGCATGAATGGCCTAAAAAATTTCTTATTGATAAAGAAACAAAAAGCGATGTTTTAATTATAAAAGGGACTAAAAAGATATTTTTAAGGCTTGTAAAGGTACAAACACATGGCTAAGAGACAGGGGATGTCATAGGGTAATACCTTGGCTTATCCCTTGTTTAAGTGCTAAAATATCTCAGAGTTATCTTTGTGAAGTTGTTATAAGCATGCTATACTAATTCCTATAAAGTGCTATAGATGGCATTTTAAAGCTATTAATGGTATAACTTAATGGTTAATAGAGTTAAATTATTATGTGGTCCCATATTAGAATTTATGTTATTGTGCAAGCAAAAATTAAGGAGTTATGGAAATTAAATTAGGAGAAAGTTTATTTCAAAACATTAATCTCATGCTCTATCTACTCTATATTAAATCCTCAAGTTGCTTTACTTAATCTTGTTGACATATTCAGAATTTCCTACTTTTCTTGTGTGATATGTATAGCGATTTTTGGTTAGCACATTCTTGATGAAAGAAAACCCACACTGTATTCATGCTCACAACTATTACAGCTTAAAGGGAATTTATTAGAATAAAAAAAATTACATGGTGGATAAGTTAAAGACACTCATATGGTTTGGGGTTTCATCTATGTTTCCTTTTTACTGCACTGTTATTGGTATTGGGTACTCCATCCTCAAATACTACAAGTGCATTATTTAGGAGAATTCTGTTGGTGCCACATAGAACCTATGTTTTGATGTATGGCTAAGTTTAAAGTTAGGTTGTTTGTGATCTGACGAGTTTGTTGAGTTTGTAGGTGCAGGTAATTCGACAAATGACAAACTCCTGGTTTTTGGTGGGAACTAGGCAATGGATAAGACCCAGTTCTAGTGAGACTAGGCAACAAAAGTCTTGGTTGGGAACTAGGCAATGGCTAAGGCCTAGTGGAACTAGGCAACGGAAGTCCTGGTTGGGAACTAGACAATGGGAAGTCCTGGTTGGGATCTAGGCAGTGGAAAACTAGACAACGGAAAGCCCTAGTGGGACTAGGCAAGGAAATCCAAGTTGGGAACCAAGCAACGAAAGACTTGATTGGGAATCTTGCAAGGAAGACCTGGTTGGGAGCCAAGCAAGGAAGACCTAGTTGGGAACTAGGTGAAGCAAGTCTAAGGAGCTGAGGTTTTGGCAACAAATCTAGATGGGCCAGAGTTTAATATCTAGCAAAGGTAAGTGAGCTTTTCTTTATTACTACTCTTTCTTACTAAGTTTTATTATGCAGTTGTTTAGACGGTTCCAAGCGACCGGATGGGGATAAGTCTAGACTGACAAAGGCAAGAGTTTCCAAGCAACTGGAGTGAGGAGCGGGGTGATCTCGGTTCGAGTGAATGGAGAAGGCTTCCAGGCGACTGGAGATGATGCAATCCAGCGACCCGGAGGGAGTCCAAGCGATCAGAGTCCGCGAAAATGTTATTGACAAAGATAAAGTTTGCAACCACGCCAACAACCTCCTAGAGACTAGAAGGGCTCAAGTCGACCGAAATAGTGAGGTCAACATTCGAATTGGGCTACACATATATATATAGAGGCTCAAGGCTCTTGTTTGAGATACACACAACGAAGTTTTGTGATTCTCTCTTCTCTCAAGTGCTTGTACTCTTGTGCTAAAGCTCTGCGCTCGTGATCTTCAAAATTCAAAAGGCAACTAGGGCTTCTAAACTCTTTTTCTTTTAGTTGTCTTACATTTTTATTATTGTGCTTAACTTTGTGGTTCTTGTTAAAGGATTTCTACGCCTCCAGAATCTTTATGAAAATGAAACATTTAATAAGAATCCTATTTTTTATTAACTTAAATCTTGCACGTTAATCTTGTTTAATCTTCTATTAGATCTTGCATGCTAGTGTGTTCAAGTATTCTATTAGATCCTACAAATTCCACCGACATATTGTTAACTTACCAGAGTTCATCATTGTAATCAACATATAAGCACATTGTATGGGGAACCTCAATCTATCTTTATTCAGTGGCTTTATGCAATATTTGACATTGTAAGGGAAATTATTCAGGCACACATCTCGATAGTCCCATCTACATATATATTAGTGAACAAGGAATATTACAAGTATACATTCACAACGTTACATATTCTCACACTAGTCTACAACCCTCTCCCCAAACTAATTTAATATATTATAGAAACTCAATTTTACAAATATACTCAATTCTATTCCAGGTTCCTTTAAAGATTTGGTAAGAAAGTAACCTTACCGATCATTAGAGCTCCCTCGTAGTTGTGGATGTTGTATTGTCACTCAAAGATAACCTAGATGGTTCAGTTTTTTTCATTTCTTGTTGATGGAATTTATCTCTTGCGAACGTGGATGTTGTAATCTTTCTAATAAGTGAACCTTCTTATTATTTTCCTTGAATTGATTTTTGGCTTAATTTAAAGTGGTGAAAATAATTTACACCTCTAAAAATGTCAGAATCTATTTAATATTGCTTTTGTGAAGCTTCATTGTTAAAACTTTGTTTGTATGGTGTGATTTATATGGTATAACAAGCTTGAATTCATATGCAATCATGTGTATAATTATTTTTACTTGCAAGTCATTGGTGTCCAAACAGGTTGCCTCCACAACATATAGGGGAAACTATCCAATTTTTTTTTTTTAAAAAAAAAAGTCATAAAATTTTGTTAATTATAGAAATTACTCTGCAGCTCAAGGGTGCCATTTATCCTTCATAGGAAAGTTCCTCTTGGAGCATTACATTCTAATAATAACCAGATTTACGACTTGGTCAAATCAGTTCACTCTAAATTTGAGGGCATAAACTAAATCAATAAAGTGGATATGAACTTCTATGGAAAGGTATTAGCATCACTTGTCATATAAGTTACCAACTAGTACTCTTCTGCCATTCAAACTATCTTACCCTAAGGTTAAGTAATTCTAAATAACAGAAAGCAAAACATCAACCAATGGAACTAAATAAGAACAAATCTCTTGCAATCAATCCATTTTAAATTAGGGAAAACTGTGTTCAAAAATGGATTTTGTATGCTCTACACACTTATCTTCTGTACACACTATAATTTTGACTGTTTTAATGTGCAATCTAAGAAAAGATGGATAAAATTGCTAATAACTAAATAAGACTGAAAAAATTGTTATGTACCTATAAATTCAAACAACTCACCAGAATAAGGCATACTAATCGAAATAATAGTTCGGACTTTGCTATCCCATCCGAGAACGCTAACTGCAGTAGTGCTTGAAAAGAGAAGTGCTGGACCAACCCATAGAAGGGACCGGAAGTAGAATGATGTTAAGGTACTAACAAAACCTAAAGAATGTAGATAATAAATACCAAGTTCAAAGATAATGAAGGCTTTGGGTTAAAAGGATATTGATGGAAATCCTCTATCAAATTTGGCTGAACTGCTAGATAGAATATCCAGATCAGCCGAACAGATTAGAACTCTATGACTAGTTAGTATTCCAGCAACTTGACCTCTAAGAGTTTCTTGCCAGTGAACCTGCACAAGCAAAATAGATGAGGTAAGAAAGAAACTTGAAATATCAGTGTCAAAGAAAAAACAGTGGAATTATTTATAATTGTGTTTCATAGAAGAACTGAGAGCCAAATTTTATAACAAAGAAATAACAAGATTTAGTGACTCCTAACCAAGGTTTACAGTATGAACCATGCCGGCCGTGTCAGAGTTTCAATCTTTAACTAGAACAATACTTTGACTAGAATGATACAATTTTGATAATCTATCATATCATCTCGATACGGTTGCAGCTTTCTTATTTACTTTTAAGTATACCAATCAAAAAACTCATTTCCATTAATATTTGAGAGTAATAGGTAATAAATTATTACAACAATCTTGATCATTTTGTTTATAGAGCTATCAACATCAATATCTTCTCTTTCAATAAACAAATTATATATTTTTTTAGTTTCCTTTTTACTTATTTTTCTTTTTTGGATTAAAAGCAGAAAACTATTTCTAGTTGTTTCCCAATAGGTGGAGTCAGTTATAGATCCTTCTATGCCATTGAGTCATTTATATTTAAATAAACTTTATTTTATTATTGCAAACCAAATCTTTTTTTTTTTTGGCCTTCCTATTCCTCATTTGATGTGTACAATTGTCATAGTTTCACATCGCCTAACTCGAGTATCTATTGGTCGCCTATATATATGTCTGTATCATCTTAAATGTGTCTTCCGAAGTTTTCCCTCAATAAATGCAACCTGATTTTCTCTTTAATATTTTCATTTCTTATCTTATCCATCCTTATATGTCCACACATCCACCTTAACATCATCATCTCTACAACTCACCTGCTCAAATGCTCGAATCATAGCCCAACATTTAGTTCCATGTAATATAACATGTCTAATCATCGTTTTGTAAAATTTTATTCTTAGAGGTACTTTACAATCAGAAACATGGTTTGTCGGAATGGACATAGAACAGTCGAAATGAGCATTCCGACACGGGAATACCTCACGTCATTCCAAAGATCCGATGAATAACATGGATTGCTTTGGGACACCATTCTTAGACGTTATAATGGCAAAAGAACAGAACGGCTAGAACGGAACAAACATCATGATTAATTGATTAAGAAGATTTTAGATTCCAATGGTTTTACCATTTTGTTTGATCTGACTTTGCTTTTGATTCAATATTTCAATGTTTTGTCTATATGGGATAAAAACTGCATCACATCACATCTTTTTTTTTCAATCCTTTGCTAATAATGCATGACTACATGAGCACCCAGATCAATTGAGCATCTACCATAAATTTGAGCATAAGCATCTTTTGGCTCACGTTCATTAGCTTCTTAGCTTGATTAATTGATTTCTTCTATCATTTCTATCATATTCGCAAACAAGTTAATTTTTCATCTAGTTCTATTTAATTGAGCATCTACCATAAATTTGAGCATATGCATCTTTTGGCTCACGTTCATCAGCTCCTTAGTTTGATTAATTGATTTCTTTTATCATTTCCATCTTATTCGCAAATAAGTTCATTTATCATCCAGTTCTATTAATTGAGCATCTACCATAAATTTGAGCATATGCATCTTTGGCTCACGTTCATCAGCTCCTTAGATTCATTAATTGATTTCTTTTATCATTTCCATCTTATTCGCAAACAAGTTAATTTATCATCCAGTTCTATTATTAAGAATATGTTTATTAATTTAATATACTAATTTATTAAGAATTATTTATTTTTATGTGATTCAATATATGTTTCATTATCAGGATTTTTATCATTATCATTAAATCAAAATTATATATTATTATTTATTTATTTGTTTAGAATGACATCAAACTCTGATATTGGTTGACAATTTGGTCAAATGGTGTCGTAAAATAATACGATGTAAATTTTGTGAAAAAGTTATAACTAGAGGAATAACAAGATTAAAATAGTATATTTCTGGAAATATCAAGACATGTCACAAAGCTCCTATCGAAATATCATCAATGTTACGAAAACATCTTCAAGACTCTAAGAGAAAAGTTTAATACAAAGAAAAAAAACAAATAACCTCAGATTCAATTACAAAACATACGTGTATATCGAATATATAAAAAATCGAGAATTACAAAAACGCCATCAAAGAAAGTCATAAAACAAGAGTCATCGAAGAGATGCATAATTGCTATGGTCAAGATAAACAATATATAAATAATATTTTAAATTCGTGTTTACATATCTTATCAATTTAATGTACTTAACTACTCTAAATTTTATAATCGTAGGAATTTCTGTTCTTCGTCTGGCTTAGATTTCAGAAAAAAAAGAAAAAAAAGATGTCTCAAAGCTTTTATTGTAAGAGAGGGTTCTCGATTACCATAAAAAGGAATTGACTCTTTTATCCCATGAAACATAAGAGTATCAAAAACTGATTTGGTGTTGAAAAAGTAAAAGATGTTGGTAAGGCAATATCAAAATGGTTCATATGTAATGTTATTCCATTTAATGCAGCAGATAGTTGTTCATACTATCAATCCGTGAGAGAGTTGCAGAGATGAGAATGTTAAGGTGGATGCGTGGTCATACGAGAATGGATAGAATAAGAAAAAGAGCATTAGAAAGAAAGTTGGATGCAATGGATAGAATAAGAAAAAGAGCATTAGAGAGAAAGTTGGAGTTGCATCTATTGAGGGAAAACTACGAGAGACACGTTTAAGATGATACGATCATGTACTTAGACGACCAATAAATGCTCCAGTTAAGCGATGTGAAACTATAACAAACATGCATATCAGAAGAGGAAGACCAAAAGAAGACTTGGTTAGCAACAATAAAATAAGATATAATGTATTTAAGCATAAATGATGATATAGTGGGAGATAAAGCTCAATAGCGTAAAATGATCTATATAGCCGACCCCACCTAGTGGGATAAGGCTTAGTTGTTGTTGTTGTATGGTTTGTTTGTATCATGTGAATGGTGAAGTGACTATAGTGAAGATGCCCCACAGATTCAAAAAAATGAAATAAATGTTCTAAGTCAAACCTACTCATCTTCAAGGTGTGAGAAATTGGAGTACATGGTGTCTTATACACACAAAGCTTCGTAATCACTTGGCTATCAAAAAGTTGCACAAATTAGTTTATGTTCACTACGGTATGCAGCTTAAGGTACGAAACATGATGTGCAAAAAAGATAACTTTTCCAACCCGATAGATCTCAATTCCATTTTTCATGATGACATCTTAAATGAATGGACAAGAGATAATGAACCACGAGTTTTAGAAGATGCTGATTTGGCATGGTTAGATGAAGCACTTCAAGCATCAGGTGCTGAAGAATACAACACAACTACAAGCGTTCAAAGACATTCAAGAAAGAATAATAATGTAGAAAAGTTAACACAATTGAAAGGAAAAGAATTTTTATCAAGAGATGATAGCGAAGATAGTGATGGAAGTGACGGCATAGATGAATCAAATGATGGAAATAATCAACAAAGTTATTGTGAACATTGGTCATCAAAGTCATCAAGATTATACACGCACAAGGTAATGAAAACTATTATGCAACACAAGATACTAATCATGGGAATCACTTTTTAGCAAGTTTAACAAAATCTCCTGATGTCGATGATAAAAAACATGCAATTGAATCTTCACGACAATATATGAATGTTGAAGAACATATGAAATATCTGCTTTTGAGAGGGAACCAACGAATTCCAGTAAGAGATGATTATGGATCAAGAAATTATAATTGAGAGTCTCAAGATATTAGGCATGGTCCAATTGGATATCAATCAGGAGGATATGGATACTATGGTAGCAATTAACACACAAAATTCATTTGATAGATCAACTAATGAGACATCATGGATTTGAGGGTTTTTGATAATGCACAGAATGTAATTCCTAATTATTCGACATCTCTTGGGAGCAATATTGGACATCATGGTCGTGATCGTGAATCATCAAATGCTACTGGCAGTTCTATTGGGTATCAAGGTTTTGGATATTACAATCGTAGTGATGAAACATTATTACAAAGTCAATCATCAACATCTTCCATCAACTCAATCAAATGAATATCTATATGAACAATTTAAAGCTAATTTATATCAACGCCATATATTGAAGATTAATTTAATCAACATAATACTCAAGGAGAATATAACGAAGATTTGGTTCCTCCTGTCACTTTTTTTAGTATTAATCAGGTATAATTATCATTGTATTTTTCTCATTATGTTATATTATTGTATGATAATATATTATTTTTTATGTCTTCGTATATTTTATTATCTTATTAGTAATGTAATTTATACATTTATTTAATTTTTTTACTAATTCTCTAATTTTTTTTTTTTTTTTTTTTTTATAAATTCCCGTCACGACCATTCCCTAAAATGATATTGGAACCGAACAATAGTATTTGCGACGGCTGCGTTCCGACCAACCATGATAAAAAAAAATAACACTCCTTCATTTCATCCATCCTGGTTGTATTCTATATAAAATATCTCTCAATCCCTACATCCTTTTTCAAAATTGATCATAAACTTAAAGATGTCAACTTGTCATCTCTTATCTTAACAATTATTTCATTACATCTAATATTACTAAATTTAAATTTTATATATTCTGTTTTACTCTATTAAACCTAAATTTGAGTTTAGCATTTATCCTTTATGTGTCTCATCTACTAAAATAATATCCTTCTATGTATCAATATGTTTAGTGAGTTCGTCAATGATAAGTGTAAAAAAATAAAGACTTAAGCTAATCCTTGATGTAACCCTATTGAAACACTTTGGTTAATCCGTCTAAAATTGTTTACTCTTATCATTACATCCTCATACGTATCTTTAATTAATTCAATATACACTATGCTAATACCTCTTTTTTCTAGAATTCGCCATATAATTTCCCTTGAGACTCTAACATAAGCTTTTTTCTAGATCGATGAATACCATGTGTAAGTTTGATACTTTTCAATTAGTTGTCTGAGAAGATGTATAACTTCTATTCTAAGCATAAATCCAAATTGATTTTTGGTCACCGGGGTCTCTTCCTTAATCCTTTTTCTAGTATTTTTTTAAAAAGTTTTACAATATGACTCATTAGTTTGATATTTTATAGTTTATACAATTTTGTATGTCTCCATTAAAAAGAATCAATTTTTTTTTTCAAAATTCAACTACTCTACCAAACATTGTTGTCCATCTGTCTAATTCTTGTTGTCATTTGACAAGATACACATAACAATATCTATTTATTTATTTTGCATCATCTTTATATCAAAATAAAGCTAAATTAGTAGAATTATATCATCTTTGCTAAGCAATAATGCGATCTTAAAAATAAATTAACCATATAAAAGCATTATTTCCTTAAAAAGACGATATTTATATCTTTGGTCCAAACTTCAACATAAATAGCTTTGAAATGTAAGGATATATCCCATAGAACAATTTATACAATTTTTCATTAGTTATTTGTAAAAATAATCTGTGTTGGAAACATCATTTGATTCATTTAGTATCCTATGATTGGGAACATTAACAAAGATAGAGGAAAAGCACCTGAAGAACAAAAGATAGCACCTGCTCTATTATCGAGCATTAACAGTGGAACATTAACAGATTAAAAGTTGTCAGAGTCATTTTTGTCAGCATAGAAAAAAAAGGAAACAAAAGATAGCACCTGAAGAACAGTTTCATTTGATTTCAGCTTAATGAACTTCTTTCCATCGGTTTTTGTTGAAATATTCTGTCCATCATCATTTGATAGGTGATATCCCTGAAGCAGTTTGGCTAGTCCAATGTGCTTACCAGATATAGCATACAACATAGTTGTCTCTGAAAGAAAGAAAATTGGCATTATCAAACACTAGTTGTTATTTTGTGATAAAGAAAAATTCTTGAGTAGGCAATATTTTTCTGTATTTTAAAGGATAGGTTAGATATCCACCTAATGGAGATGAGAATATGCGATCAACCTCTGTTTCAAAAGAAAATTGAAGAGGCCCTTGGTTTGAGGCAACATTAGACTCTGTAAATGAGTTTTCATCCAGTTCTCCATTTTTCTCATTGGCTCCTTTTTTTTCATTGGCTTTTTGAGAAGTTGCTCCTTGCAAAATATAAAGAGAAACACTAGTTCTATCTTCATCTAGAATAGCATAGTGGTTTTCACCAGGGCCCAAAAAAGCTGCATCTTGACCTGCAAAATCAGAGGAAAAATTAGCAATAAGAAAAAACAAGTAATTCATATGCATTCAGGAAAGAGCAACCTTTTACAGAAGTTCCTTTAGTATTAATTGACTGAATATCTGTCTGTTCCCAGTAAAGAACAACTTCATGAACAACACCATTAGCACCACTCAATTCAAAGACAACAAGAAATAGATGCTGCTTCGCACTGTAAATCATTGTCTTGGGAGAACACTCGACATTTCCAGGAATCTGAATAAATTTGATAAATAAAAGTCAAATGTGCAATATATTCTAGTGTGCTGGTTCTCAATTACAGAAGAAAAGATGAAACCAAGCCACTCAGTTGTACCATGGAGTATAGTTTCTTGTATAGGTTATCACCTCCAGAAGCAATATTATAAGCCATGAGGTTGAATCCATCAAGATAAAATGCTTTAGCAGGATATTGAACGACACGATTCTCTTTATTGAAGAAATTCAATTCCAAATGGAAAGGCTGGCACAATGAAGCATTTATTAAAAGAACACAATATGGTTCGACATCAAAGAAGTAAAAGGAAATAGTGACAAATAGACACCTGACAAACAGGAACATCTCTCAGTTGATTTTTGGCATCTGAGATAGTAATAACAGGCAACCGAGATATAGGGCCACTTTTAGCATGTCCTTCCATAAAATGCTGCCAGATATTTTAAAAATATAATTCAGAGAGTTGGAGAATTGAATGTAAATAGATGTAGAAGAAATGAACCCACAGACAAAAGGCAGGTTAAAAGACAAGATTGCAGGGACTCACATCTGTTCTTACAAGGACACATGATAAACCACAACATGACGATCATGCCAACATCTAAGGTAGTTTGCATTACCATGAAGACATAGTATGATATTTATGTTTTCAAAGATAGATGACAATAGAAAAATGATATGGAACTGATAGTGATATATGATTAACGCTCAGACTTAATTCATAATGCCATAAGAAAACCAAAACCATAATATATAATATTGGCTATTTATATTGTACAAATACATAGGTTCCAAATAGTGCTTACACTATGAAGAAATGCCTTCCTTGCAATATCTGAAATTGTTAGCTGACCTTGTCTGGAACATAAGAAAGAAAAAAAATAGTACGCATTACTAAAGTTCATAACATGGATTACTAAAGAAAAATAAACACAAGAACCCAAATTTTTCATGACAATGAACAATCTTCAAATTAAATGATTCACAATAATAAGTATTAAGAGAAGATAACAAACATATCCATTTTATGTTCAGCAGCAAAACAAGTACATATCGTGATAAAACAAAACTGAATCATACCCTTAACTACTCAGTTATAGAGAGCGATCATGCTGGATGAATTGGATTTAAGTTGGCATGTTTCCATATCATATTTGTCTTTACCGAAGGCAATTTTTAAGTACTCTTTAATAGTAAGTAAACTAGTAATTTTGTTCCTAAATCATTTGTACTAGAAATTAAAGATTTGCAATTTTTTCTACTTTTTCATAGACACCTATAACCTACTTTGAACAAAAAATAAGAAATTATATATAAAATAATAAACTCAGAATCAACTGAAACTGGACATAGACCAAATAGTGGACTGATGATTCATAAAGGCTACAAAGCTTAGTTTTACTTGGCTTTGATTACATTGACTGGAATCCTATAGTCATGTTATGATTTATTATATGCATTGGAAAACTTGCTTAAACCTCAATTGATTCTCAACCCTTTCATTGAGAAATCATCCACTGAGAACAACCCAAGAAAAACTAAAGGGCCACTTTTGTGATAGCGCTATGGGATAGCAAGAGAAAAAAAATTCTACATTGACTAAGCAACTATCTTCATTTAGTTTTGTATTTTAATTTTGACGTATCATAACTAGTTAGACAATTGTAGGTGATTTTATTTGATAATTGATATATTAAGTGGCAGAAAAATCAGGATGAAGCAAACCCCTTGAAGTGATGCTCTTGAAGCTGAGCTTGAAGCTGGTGATCTGCTAGCATACCCGAGGAACCTAAAGCAGAAAGCTTTTCCTTCAGGACAGCAGCTGTAATATGAGATGTCAAATGATTAGCATCTGAAAGGAATGCAGCAAAGGAATACAATTAAATCAAACTTGTCACAATGCAATATAGGCTACAAACAATCCCTTTCATAACTCAAGAAAAAACAAACGATCTTTCAGCGATCATGGTTCTGAATGTGGCCTGTTGAAGTTGATTACCAGTCCGACCAAGCCCTATTTCTCATTATCAACTAGGCTCATATGAGTGTAAGCCACTATACCTTTTGTCCAATAACAAGTACCATTCCCATGATTAAACTACAATTTTTTTTCTTTCTTTTTTCAATAACTTAAATTTTGACCGCCACTCAGAGACAATCCACTAACAAAATGTACCTCAGTTTAATGTTCTTCCATATCCAAATCTCTCTGGAAAACACACAAAAAAAGAAACCTATCCCTCCAACACAAATTTCTCAATCCTTTCTTATTAATTTAAGGTTTGATGAATATATACTCATTCAAGATTTCATTCAAATGCAGATCAAGTGGATCCACCATGGATTAAAATCTCATTCCATGCCGGTTGGCATAGGTGGAACTTCTTGTTCTAGAAGTTGACTAGCACATGGAAAACCCCAACACAGCTTGAATGCAGTTGAAGTCGTCCCTTGAGGTCTATGAAACTTCTGCAAGGTTGGCAAAACTTACATGAAAGTGATGAATGTTTTGGAAGTCATAAGCTTGCAGCTGTTTTGGATCAACAAGTTCACGAGATGGTTCAACATTGGAACATCACACTGATGCAGCCAGAGTCTTCCTCGCAGATCAGGAAAGCTTCTGCAAAGGTTGGGAGGTGTTTCGAGAGGTTGCAAGGTGATTCAAATCCACAAGGTCTCCAGGTGTTTTAGGATTGGAACGTCACAAAAAAAAATAGTTCGGGTCTTCCTTGAAGGTCAGTAAACTTCCCACGAGGTTGGTGAAGCTTCCTCGGAGATCACAAGGTTGTATTTGTCATCTATGAATCGAAGCTTCAACAAGTGACACCTCCGGTGAAACTTCTCTTTCCTCTTCTCTTCTTATAAGGTTTGTCAAACCTATCAATGCCTACAGCCAACATGTTGGCACCCAACATGTCTAGTACATCTTCCAACTGCTAGGAATTGAAACCCAGATTCAAAATGATATTTCAAACCCTGATCCATACTAACATATATATATATATATATATATATATATATATATATTCGTAGATCAAGCTCATGACATGATCTAATAATTAATATGGTAGTTTAACATGTTATAATAGATCAAATTGGTCAAATCTAACAACAAAGATCTGCAAAACACTTGGATAAACTAGTTCATTTCTCAATAGATAGAACTCATAAGAACAATGAACCAGAACCTGCTAAGTTTAAATCTCTCTTTAATAATTTGGCATTGTATTTTTTTACAAATCATTAGCAAGCAGTTGAAGAAATAAATGTGGCTCAACTGATTATCTTTAGAATTTATAGTTTCTAGTTAATAAGATAAACTATAGATTTATTTTGCAATTAACACCTTTATGGCATTAAGACATTTGGCTTAAGCTAATATCTTCTTTTGGCAAATTCACTATGCTTTGTGGAACTACATCAGTAGAGTGACACAAGAGTGCTGAATGTGCTACAATCAGCTCTTGTGAATCCTGTTGGCCCAATTGTATTAACCACATCCCATGAACTAAATGAGTTGCAAGCCCATTTTCCAAACATGCAGATGACCCAACTTGATCGAATAGCTTGATATGTTCGACTTAAGCTAATATCTTCTTTTGGCAGGTTCACTATACTATATTTTATGGGACTGTACCAACAGTAGGATTAACACAGGAGTGTTGAATGTGCTACGATCAGCTCTTGTGAATCTTGCTAACCCTATGGTATTATCTACAACCCATGAACTAAATGAGTTGCAAAACAAGTAAGCATTTTCCAAGGAAAAGTTGTGGTTGTTTCTATATTAGGTGGTCTAGTGTGCAGATTCAAAGGGAGAATTAATTGAGCTTATCTTATTGATCAAGGAAAGCATTAAAGAGCTTAGTATATCAATAAATTTCGTACTAGCCTATGCATGAAGGGTTGTTTCATGTACTAGTATTTATTTTGGTGTTTTGTAGTGAGAAAACAAATACAAAACACATTAATGTGTGTATTTGTCATGGTTTCACATCGCCTAACTAAGACATTTAGGCGATAAATAAATGCTTCAATTAGGCGATGTGAGATATGATAAATAAACATATTAATCGAGAAAAAGAGACTAAAGAAGACTTGATTAGATAAAAAAGGATAAAATTCATTTAAATATAGATGAGGATATAGTAAGGAAATGAGCCAACAGCGTAGAAGGATCCATATAACCGACCCATTTAGTGAGATAAAGACTTTATTGTTATTGTTTTGTAGCCAAAAAACAACTTAGAATTTAATGATGAATTTAGAAAAGAATCTCTTCTAGTCTCTATATCTCTTGGATTTATGCTTGTCTGTTTAAGTCTATTTCGGATCTATATCCAAATTTATACATCATAAGGGTGGTGAATCTTGTATCACCTTAGTGAAGTTAAACTTAATGGTGACCATTTGTCATATTTGTTATTTAAAAGAAATTATGTCAATCTACTACAAAACTTTCGATTTCCATTTTCTCATTATTCATATCAGTTTGGTATTGGAGCTGAAGGATAGAGATCATAGCAAGTGAAAAGGAAACAATGTAATCAGAGAAGTTAGTAGTCATGAAGAAAATGTTGAGTCCTTGATGTTGCAGCTATAAAGATTGCTACGTAATTTGCAAGAAAAGGATGAACTCATTGAAGCACTTGATAGAAGAAATAACCTACAAACCAATGATGCCCAAAAATCTGATTGTTCTGATGTTGATACAATTGGGAAGATACCGAAAGCTGGATATTGCGAAGTTTGAAGGTAAGATGAATGTTGATGACTTTATCGATTGACTGAATACAATGGAAAGAATGTTTGAGTTTCATGAACCACCAAACCAGAAGAAAGTGAAGCTTGTAGCACTTAAGCTCAGAAGGAATGTATCTTTTTGGTGGGATAACTTGAAGAAGCAAAGAGATCATGAGGGAAGGAGTAAGATTGTGACATGGAAGAAAATGAAAAAGGAGTTGAAGAGAAAATTCTTACTTTAACAACTATAGGCAAGAGACCTTTCTCATCAACATCCATGATTTGAAGTAAAAAGATCTCAGTGTGGAGTAGTATAGAGCGAAGTTCACTAATCTCATGTTAAAAGGAGAGCTAGTGGAGCTAGAGGAGGAACAAACTATTGCAAGATACCTTAGTGGTCAGAAATATGTGATTGCCAAAGTGGCATATTGGACATTGAATGATGTGAGCAAGATGACTTTGAAGGTTGAGAAGCAACAAAAGTTTGAAAAGGGTTCACAGTATGATCGAAAGATGATGTCAAAGGAACAAGACAAGGGTGAAGGATCTAATAACAGTGAATAAAACCTAATCTTTTAACACCAAGTGGCCAAAAATACTTCAAATGTTATGGTTTCGGGCATATCACTTCAGATTGTCCAAATAGGAGGATTGTTACACTAGTAGAAAATTATGCTGATGACGAAGAAGATGAATCCAAATATGAATATGATGATGTTGAAGAAAAAGGGGTGGCTTATGTTGATCATGGTATGTTGATTGTGGTACAACACGACTTACACGTAACCTATGTAGTAGAGGATGTGAGTTGGGTGAGAAAGAATATATTTCACATCAAATGCACTTTCATGGCAAGGTGTGCTTGGTTATCATTGATAGTGGCAGCTTCGAGAACATGTTATCCTTGGAGCAGTGCAAAAGCTTAAGTTGACCACTAACCCTCATCTAAATCTCTACAAATTGTGTTGACTGCAAAATAGGAATGATATTAAGGTAACCAAAAAATGTTTGGTTCCTTTTTCTATTGGCAAGAATTAAAAAGATGAAGTTTGATATGATGTTACTCATATGGATGTGTCATTTATCGTTGGCAATCCTCTGACATCATGATAGAGGGTGTTGTATGATGGCTACAAACACACGTAATCTTTTAAGGTGAATGAAAAGAAGATTGTTTTAACTCTATTACAACTTCTAAAACCAATCCACTAAAGAAGGGAGTTTGTGTTCTTATACCCTATGGTGAATGCAAGGGTAAATTAGAAAGGGGCCATGATGTTTTGGCTCTCGTAGTTGTAGAGAAGAATGAACAACACAAGGAGGAATGATATCAAGGTAACTAAAAGATGTTTGGTTCCTTTTCTATTGGCAAGAATTAAAAGATGAAGTTTAATGTGATGTTGATCATATGGATGTGTCATATATTGTTGGGAAGCCCCTGGCATTATGATAGGAGGGTGTTGTATGATGGCTACAAACACACGTACTCTTTTAAGGTGACTGAAAAGAAGATTGTTTTAACTCTATTACAACTTCTAAAACCAATCCACCAAAGAAGGAAGTTTGTGTTCTTATATCCTATGGTGAATGCAAGGGTGAATTAGAAAGGGGTCATGATGTTTTGGCTCTCGTAGTTGTTGAGAAAAATGAACAACACAAGGAGCCATCAACTAATATGAAACCAATTCTTAAAGAGTTTCACAATGTTATATGGGAGGAGCATCCACCCTTGAGAGACATTCAACATCATATTGATCTTTTTCCAAGAACTATTTTATCTAACAAGGCATCCACTCTCGTAGTTTGTGTTCTTTTTCCCATGCCGTCCTTCTCGTCCGTCGCATCTTCCGCTCGACTTCTTGTGTTCCTAAGCTACTGCACACTTAGACACAAGGATCAGATCACACAAGACCTAACCTAACTTGGTTGGTCACATCAAAACAACCCTGGGACCAACAGAACTCGATGGCAAGTGGATGAATTCATGGAAAAGGGGTTGATTCGGGAAAGCATTAGTCTATTTGTGTTTCCATCCTTATTGGTCTCAAAGGGCAATTCTTCGAGAACTCGTGTCGTCAACAAGATCACAATTGATTATCACTTTCTAATTTCAAGGTTAGATTATTTACTTATCAATTGTGCGATGCTTCTATTTTCTCAAAAAATGATTTGAGGGGTAGTTACCACTAAATCAAAATAAGGCCTATAGATGAATGGAAGTCATCATTCAAAACTAGAGATGGCCTATATGAATAGTTGGTTATGTCATTTGGATTATCTAATGCTACTAGACCTTTCATGAGATTTATAAATCACAGAATTCATGCATTGGATTTTTTGTTCTGATTTATTTTGATAACATGATGGTATACAACAAAAGTGAAGAGGAGCATATACCCTCTTAATGAGGTCTTTCTTTATTTAAGGCAGCAGAAGTTTTATCCCATGATTTGAAATCTCATACTGGGTGAAATGATCGCAACGTATCGTCCCGATAAATCATTGAAACTTGAAACCACTCGACAACAGGTTTAAAATCTTGAGCAATGTTGTAGTTTCGGTCTTTCACTGGATACTATTCTCATATTGTGCCGATGTTCCAATGCATGGTGTCGGTGACAAATTAGAGGTTAAAGAAGGAGATGAAGCAAAGAAATGAAACATTGTTTGTACTGAGTTATCAAGTTTTAGTAATTAGAAGAATGATATGTTTTGACCGTTTCGTCCAACACGGTACAAGATTTAAAACCATGCTCGGCATAGACAATGTCTTCTTCCTATGGTTCATCTCCTTCATTCTTAACTCCAATCTATTACCGACACCATCATGAAACATTTAAGTTTATTAATCACCAACATAAACAAGAGACATAAAACTTGGGTTCTTACAATCTTATAACTTTACTACCAAGTACAATTTTGAAGCTCAAAATGTGGTTGCTAATGCATTGAGTAGAAAGCATGCCTTATTATAATGCCATGGAGGTAAAAGTGGTTGGATTCAACGTCTTCAAGGATATTTACCAGAACAATGTGGATTTTGGTTCAATATCGTAAAATTGCAAATCATCTATTTTATGTTTTCTTTTTCAAGCTAATGGCTTGTGTGTTCCATCTTATTCTTTGAGATAAATGATTCAGGTTGAAGCTCATGATGGTTGTTAGGAGAACATTTTGGTAGGGACTAGACTTTCTGTCTTGGCCAATCTAATTTCCATTTGCAAAAGATGTTCAGGGATGTGGAAGATATTTGTGAAGCAATGTCAAGTGAATCATTTGGCCAAAACAAATCAAAAGTTTGATTTGTACACTCCACTAATGGTTCCTAGTGCTCCATGGGAGGAAGTGAATCTTCACTTCATTATGGGACTTCCACAAAGTCAAAGGAACAAGGATTCTATCATGGTTGTTGTTGATAGATTCTCAAAGATGTTTCACTTTGTCCCCTACAACAAAACAAATGATGCATCTCATATTATTAATTTGTACTTTAAGGAGATTGTGAGATTGCATGACATTTCAAGAACTATGGTGTATGATGAAGGAAGCTGGGTACCTCA
The DNA here is from genome assembly GCA_037177295.1 of Kaempferia parviflora. Lineage (NCBI taxonomy): Eukaryota > Viridiplantae > Streptophyta > Magnoliopsida > Zingiberales > Zingiberaceae > Kaempferia > Kaempferia parviflora. Next base: position 10,182,118 of record JBAMIE010000016.1, on the reverse strand, counting down.
CTAATTTCTCATCATCCCCAAACTGATGGACAAACTGAGATAAAATAGAAGCTTGGGAACCTACTTAAAAGCTAAGTTGGTTAAAACATCAAGTAGTGGGATCTCTTTCTTTCACAAATTGAGCTTGCCCACAATTGTTCCATGCATCATAACATTCTAAAAGTCCTTTTGAGGTTAACTTAAGAGTCCATTGAGGTTGACTGAATTCAACATTCTATAACTAAGCAATTCAGTGGACATGCTAATACTAAACAAATAAAGAAGTTGCATGAGAGTGTTAATTGAGAAGCAATACAAGAGGTACATGCAAACTGCCAACAAGCATAGAAAGTATCTGGAGTTTACTATAGGTGATTTGGTCTGGATTCATCTAAGGGAGGAGAGGTTTCCACAAGGCAAATTTGGTAAATTGAAACAAAAAGTTGGCCCATTTAAGGTACTTGAGAGAATTGACAAGAATGCTTATGAGATCAAGCTAGCTGAAGATTATAGAATTTCCCTAATGTTCAATGTGGTTGATTTAAGTCCTTATCATGGAACAAATGAGGACTTGAGGACAAGTCATTCTCAACCCGGGGAGATTGACACGGGAGTGTACTGTATGAGCTCTTGTGAATCTTGTTGACCTAGGGTATTATGTACAGCCCATAAACCAAATGAGTTGCAAGCCCAATTACCAAACCTACAAATGATTTAAGTTGATTGTGTAGTCCGAATTGAATGCTAAAGAGTTAAGGGGCGTGCCTTTATTTGAAGAAAGCTCAACCACTTAACTTTTAAGCAGATTTTGAAACAAGTCAAAAGCATTTTCCAGGAAAAAATTATGACCGTTTCTTTAATAGGTGATCTAGTGTGAAAATTCAAAGGAAGAGTTAATTCCTTTTATCATCTTGACCAAGGAAGCATTAAACAGCTTAACTATCAGTAGTAAATTGATAAATTTCGTACTACCGTATGCATAGAGGGGTCTTTCATACACTAGTATTTATTTTGGAATTTTCTAGTGAGAAAATAGCTTAGACTTTGATGGTGAACTCAGAAAATCTTTGATTTTTCTCTTCTAGTCTTTATATCTCTTGAATTTATCCTTAACTGGCGGTGAGTCTATTTCGGTATTGTATCCAAGTTTATGCATCCTAAGAGTGGTGATTTTTTATATCCTTTAGTGAAGTTAAATTTGGCAGTGACCTTTTATCGGTTTTGTATCCAAGTTTGCATCCTAAGACTGCTGAATTTCTATATCCCTTAGTGAAGTTAAATTTGGCGGTGACCTTTTATCATATTTGTTACTTAAAAAAATTCACTCAATCCACTACAACACTTTCGATTTCTATTTTCTCATTATTCAGTATCAAGGAACAATTCCAATCGGAGAGATACATATCAATAGAAAAACAATATTTCTACAAACTGTGATTCTTATCTGTAAAATGGATCGAGAAATATACAGCTACTTGAAAATGTGAGTCCAGAAGATCTTTATTCCTATTGGCAAATTGAACATTCAAGCCAAATGGTGAACTTCAGTTTGTTTTTATCTCCATAAGATGTAAGTAGAATGAGAACTTACATGATTTCATAGTTTGTATTCTGCAATGACTAGCGATAAAAATTAGAAACCCATTAATACATGCAATGCATGTTGGTTCAACAAAACTGGATTTGAGAACGAAAACATTATCAGAGGACAATTTAAAGAAAGCTATCTTAGTGTTCCCGTTGATGCAATCACACCCCAACCTCAAGTGATTAAGTTTGACCAATTTAATGATATTTGGGGAGACTAAGACATCAGGGAGATTTTGGTACAATTGCCCCCAACCAGTCAAGTTCAACCAAGTATTTTTTATATTTGGGCAAGCATTTAAGTTAGATTCATATTATGATTAATGATATGGTTTGTCAAGTGTGTAGATACGTGCAAGTACAAATTACTTAATAAAAATATTGCAGGTGTAATAAATGAAAATAAATGGGTCAAAGTTCTAAATAGGTTGAGGACTAGATACTAGGAGAATAAAAGTCAAACAAAACAAGGAGATCGAGATTAAGAGTGATGCAGATGCTTTGCAAACAGAAGTCCTATAAGCATGTCAAGAGTGATAGTGATCGGATGCTCCGAGAATGGAAGTCTTGTAGGTCAATGTTAACTGAATACCTAGCAAACAAGGAAGACCTAAAGCCAAGACCTCGTGACAAGGAAATCACGGAAGTGACCTTCTTGACAAACAAAGAAGTCCTAAAGGCGAGGCCTCTTAGGAGGTAACTCCTAGTGAGTTGTGAGAGTCGGATGAACCTGAATTTGAGTTTTAGGTAGAGCTGACCTTAGAATAGGTGGTAGCCAAAGATCTACTCAACTGATGGTTGGATTCAGTGTTGAGTTGATGGGTAGTCTATCGGGATGAAGTTAGTCGACTAGACGATTGGGATAAAGTTAGTCGACTAGGCAGTCCACTAGGTTTTTATAGGAAACATTGATTAACAAAGAAAGATTGCAACCATCAAATGACTTACATGATACTAGTTAAGTTGAAGTGGATAGAGTTGACTAAAATATCCATTGTTGTTGTGCATAAGGCTAACACAAGACTAGAATCAGTTGACTAAATAAAGTTGGAGACAATCGTTTTTGTGCAGAGCTAGGCTAAAGTGAAGCTAAGTTGAATGTTATAAATATGGAACCAAAAGGATCTCGTGAGATTACTGAAAGCACTCATACTCAACATCCAAAGCTCCATTCTTTAGCTTCTATAATCTTAATTTTCACTGTTATACTTCATACTTTTCTTTCATTATGCTTATCATATTTATCATTGTAAAAAGAATATTTATAAGAGGTTTATCTACCTCCGAAAGGATCCAAAAAGGAAAAGCTATAGTGGCGGTATTCATAGGGTGACTCACTAACGAGTCATAGGTCGTAGAGTGCCTCTAGAAAAATTCTGATGAGTCATAAGTCATGGAGTGTCTCTAGAAAAAAAATCTGACGAATCATAGGTCATGGAGTGCCTCTAGAAAAAAAAAAACTCTGAAAAAATGCAAAAACACAAAGAGGTGAGAACAAAATAGTTCCTGGATGTGCTTCCTCAATTATCAAAAAAGAACATAAGCAAAAGAAGAATCACTAAGCATCCTTTTAAGACATCTAATATAACTATAGAGAAAGCCCATGAATAAC
>JBAMIE010000016.1:10146414-10178840 GCA_037177295.1 Kaempferia parviflora | reverse complement strand
TTTAAAAGTTTCATTCTTTACTTCATTACTACTTTCTTAGCCCTTTCTTGGTTATTGTATATATATATTTTTTTAAAAAATCATTCTTATAAATATATAATTCCTTATAATCTGTTCGATTTCCCTTCATTTTCTCTTTTACTTTATAATTATACCACCAAAATTATTTATTAGAATCACCATATATTCCACCTAATATTTATACTTCTACATTTTTCTTAAATATATTTTGCTTCCCATCTTTTAACTTTCACCAAGTAATTCTAGGAGTCGTATATATATATTTTTCTTCTATTAATATTATGATTTAGACGTATATCCAACACTACTAACTTATATTCGGTAGTTAAAATTTTTCTAGGGATGAGTCGGATAACATTCCATCTTTACAAATCTTTTTATCTCTTTTTTCTAATTATGAGAAAGTCAATTTATGATTTATTACTCTTAAAAAATGTATTAGATAATATAAGGTTATATGATATCACAAAATTTAATATAGTCTTCCCTTCTTCATTTCTCGTTCCAAACCCATACCTTTCATGTATTCTCTTATATTTCTCATTTTTCACTCCAATATAACCATTTAGATCACCTCTTATTAAAATGTTTTCATTTGAAGGAATGTTTTGTAATATTTCATCTAAGTCGTCTCAAAACTTTAATTTGGTATATTTATCTAATTATACTTATGGTGCATATACGTTAATTATATTTATAATTTATTTGGTTACTATTATCGTAAGACCTATAATTCTATCCATTTTTTAAATATTCCTACAACTTCATCGTTAACGAATTATCTAAAACAATACCTACTATATTTCTTTTTTTACTCTTTCTTGTGTACCATACTTAAAATCCGAGTTCTCTATCATCTTTGCCTTCTCACCTACTCATTTTGCCTTTTGTACTCACAGAATACTAAGTATCTCATAATCATCGTATCTATTACCTCTATTGATTTGATCATGTTCTATATTTCAAATATTAGACTATTAATTTTTCTATAATATTTATTTTTATCCAACCTATGGTGTGAGAACTCTTATGTATTCAACATTACACCCAAGCTCTAATGGAGATATAGTGGTCCTTACTGATCGATACGTTACAGTCAGATCCTGCAACACGAACTCTTATGTATTTCACACTACATCTGAATTTTAGAGATGCAAGAGTCCATTGTTCGTTTTGGGAAACAAATTTAATATTAACATAATAATTTAATAAATCAATTTATTTTAATATTTACAATAATTTTAACGCTGATCAATTTATCGGGAGATCGGCCATACCTAAAGCAACCTTCCTCGCATTTTCCTTCTTGTCATATAAATTTGAGGTCGCCCGCCTTCATCCTCGAGACTCAGTGGCAGCAAATGGCTCAGTTCTGGCGACCCGGTTCGGCGCGGCCCCGATCAAGCCTCATCGACGACGAAGAGGGCGGTGTTCTCTTCCTCTCTTCTCCGTCTCTCTCCTCGTCCTCTGGGTATTCTCCTCTTCCTTCTCCCTTCCATTCCCTCTGCTCTCTGGATAAACCCTAATGCTGTGCTTGGTTCTTGGATCGCATAGGTTCGGGCACTCGAGCTTGGAACGGCAGCGGCAGAGACTGCCCGTGTTCAAGTACCGCGATGCCATTCTGTACTTGGTAGAGAATCACGCCACCACCATCATCGTCGGCGAGACCGGGAGCGGGAAGACTACCCAGATTCCCCAGGTTTTAATTTGAACTTTTTTCTTTATGAATACTACATATTTTTGGATCAGGCTTTCACGTGTGATAATTCAAATGAAAAAGAAAGAAAGGAAAACCAAATAGCCAATGTCCCTTCAAATCTCTTTTCTTTGTCTTTTTGCGACTAGTTATATCTTTCTCCTTCTTTTAGAAGTTGGCCCAGAGAAAAGAGTCAATATTTCTGTCATATAATCCTTTTGAGATTAAGAATCTGAAATCTAATCTCTAAAAGCTTGCGGACTTCAACTCTTTGCATTTTAATCTGCTACTGGTGGCAGCCGAAAAAGATAGTTTTTTATTTTTTTTTTTGTTCAGCTGCTAGCATATCAACTTTTAACAACATCAACAATATCCTATCTTTTGCAATCCATCTTGGTAGATAGAATTTATGCTGTATTAACTAACATCCGATGACAAAGATTTGTCCTAGTAAGGGTAGAGATAATGTATTCTGGGTTTGCTTGATATTAGTATGTTACCTTTTGCCGTCTACTTTGGGCTTATTTCATTTCTACTCGATATGAAAGGGGAGTCATTTTTTGCACTAGAAAAAACATACCTTAGATGATATTCACTTTTTCGTGGGTCTTTTAGTAGTGAAATTATTATTGGTGAATGGTCCGAAGTCCCAAAATAAAATATCAACTTGCATAACTAATTCTTATTGATAACTAGAGCTGTCTCTCTCTCTCTCTCTCTCTCTCTTGAATTCTAGCTCAGAATTTAACAGTCATCCATGTCTACGAAATTAATAGCTTACAATAGTTAGATTCTTGTTATTGTGATCAGACATGCATTTCTAGTAGATGACTTTTAAATATTATAGTTTCAGTAACTTAGTCTCCTTGCCCCAGCAAGGCCAGCATTTCCTTTTCCAGTTTTGCTGATATATTTTAGTTTCTTGTATTTTGTTCATTTCTTCAGTATCTTAAAGAGGCAGGCTGGGCTGAAGGTGGTCGAGTAATTGCTTGCACACAACCTAGACGATTGGCTGTACAGGTGATTTTTTATTTTCTTATTAACTGCTGAATTAATACTTCCAATTACCTAGCCTCTATTTAATAACCTTCAAGGCGTTGAGTTGGTTGCAGCTATTTTTGTGTTTTCAAATTTTCGTATATGCACACCACATTGCATGATAATTTGCTTTGTAATCATGCACAACATTGTAGCAAAAATCCGAATTATATATTTCATGCTCATCAATAGTTCAATATTGTGCTTTGATAGTCTGAGAACAGTGAGTGTAGTAGGCTCTAAATGGTATAATGTGAGAACATAGGTTAACATTGCATGAACATGTTTGATAGATTCTTCTGATAGACAACTTGAATCATTTAGATTTGAAATGTAAAGGTAGACTGTATCGAGAGACCAAAACGATTATTCACAACATACTTAAAATGATTTAAAAGATTTGCTTGTTACTGTGAATATAGTCTCTAATGGATGAATATGATTCATTCAACTGTTTCTAATTAATTCTCACTCACAACTTGTTCTTGTATGCTCATAAATATTGCATGTCCTATCCTTATAAAATATCTTTTCATGTATGTTCTTATTATGATTTATATTTTTTGCAAACTTGTCTTCGAATATAGCCCTGAAAGACAAGGGGAGTTTTTGGCCATAGATTATAGAGTGAATTAACGCAACAACTACTTGGCCTAATTTTCAACAACCAACTGGTTTACAACCTCAGAAGTCAGAACATGTGCTCTCTATTGTGTCAAGTCTTTCATTTGGTTGTCAATGTTATGTTCTATCATTCTGTGAATTACTCTTCCTTGTCTCTTCTACCGTCTACATGTATGTTCTTACTTACATAAAAAAAAATAAATAAAAAAAATGATTAACAAGGCCGGTAACGTCTAGCCTGGGGTGATCGGCCGGCCCCACGGAAGTTTCCCACTAGCCACTAGGCTAATCGGGAAGTACTCGCGGCAGGCGGCCCAGAAGCCCAGCATCCCTTAGGTGCTAGTCCCATTTGGAGGAAAAATCTCTACAAATGTGCCGTAGCTGAGAATTGAACCGTGGGTGCTTGGGAGACAATTGAGCACCCTTACTGCTGTAAGTATGTTCTTACTTACATGTTACAATAGGTAGTTGCATGTCTGCAACATATAATGCAATCTACTTTAGCCACATCAGTTTTTCCTTGACTCAAACTGTATAGCTTTAGGTTACAGCTTCAAATGTTGTAGAAAATGTTTAATTACCTATATATCATCAAACATTGCTACTCACAATTATTCAAGTCAAATTCATTCGTAATACCAAAGTGTTAAAAAGAAGTAAAAAAAAATGTAACCATCTGAATTGGCTTGCTCTATGGCATTTTATTTAATTATATGCATACCATTTTCTGAATAGTCAGTTGCGTCGCGAGTTGCTGAAGAGATGGATGTCAAAATTGGAGAAGAGGTTGGATATACCATTCGGTTTGAAGACCAGACAAATCCTGTAAGAACTTTTAAATTTTTTTGTGGATGAGATATTTGACCAATGGTGCTTGCATCTATTCTCTTTCTCAACTAAATAATTTACTAAGTTTTCATATTGAATAGGGTGTGACTATGATAAAATTTCTCACTGATGGGGTGCTGATTAGAGAAATGATGGATGATCCACTATTAACTAAGTATAGGTATGCCCTTCAGTTTAACTTTCTTGCTTTTTCAGGGATTCTCACGAAATTATAGGTTTGGTCCCTTAGGAATCTTCTTCTAGTTCAGCCATACATGCCAGTTTACTCCAACATGGAGTATTTATGCCTATATTAATTTAGCTATTTTCCCACCCATCTCATTGTTTGATGATAATGAGATTAATAGCTATTTTGAATTTCCATTTATTTGTTACTTTTCCTTTGTTTAGTGTCATCATGGTAGATGAAGCTCATGAGAGATCTATATCAACTGATATGTTATTAGGCCTCTTGAAAAAGGTAGCTCTCAGTGAACACATGTTATCATCCAATTTCATGTTGCTTTTTGATTGTACAATAAAGATAATCGTCTCATTATTGCCAGATCCAACGACGGCGACCTGAATTGCGCCTAATCATATCATCTGCAACAATTGAAGCGAAGTCCATGTCCAACTTTTTCCAAAATAGGTCAGCCGATTTTCTAGTTTAGTTCATTTTATTTGACTTGTGTTTTGCAATATCGTCTCTTGCTATGGTAATAGTTAAATTACATATTGGTCTGAATGCATGTGAAATAACATTTTGGCTTGCCTATTTCATGCATTGTTTCTTCAGCAAGGCCCTTGTTGGAGTCCACTAACCTTATCTTTGAAGCTCCCATGTTGAGTCATCAAAGAAATTGACAAGCTATGCAGTGTCATGGTTTTTTATCTCGTTTCTCATCAGCTGTCACTAGGGAAAGATATTAATTTGGTCATGTACATAATTGAAACTAGGTCAACATGAAGAATATTTCTTGTTTTGGATGCAGAATTCATCCAAACAGCACTGGCGGTACATGTGTTTATCTGGGCCCATGTCAAGTTAAATCAATTACATGTTGGGCCAAAGAAAAGACTAAGGTGAACAATAGGGCTTAAGATGAAGGTTTGTGACAAAGAGCTAGAGCCAAGATAAACACAAAATATTTTGTGAGATTTCTAGTGTGGCAAGCGGTTAAGTTCATTTGGTTTTTGAAGATCATATAGAGATGATTAGTATTGAAGGTCAAAAATCGATGATCATCATGCAACTAAACAAGGAGTTTGAGAATCCCTATTTTAATTTGTATTAATTAATAGGTTTATTATACATTTACAGTAAATAATCTGGTTAGCTTGTATACCCATATAATAACTCAGTTTAATTTGATTTAGACTCTAGTACTACCTAAATTGAACCATAATTGAGCTTAGAAACCACTTAGTTCTAGGCCAGGTTGAAGTCAATTAGGTCTAAATTTAATCCTAATCTACTTATTTAACCCCAAAACTAGATTGCATGACCTGAATCTTGCCGAGTCGTGGCACATTCGATGCTCATAGAATATCTTCCTGGCGAATAATAATACTAGTATTGAAACAAAAGTTTTGAACCTTGGAGAGTCTTTCCATTGGCATGCTGGGACACCAATATAAGATTCAAATACAAAGCAACTTGTTTGCTGGTCACAAGATCTAAGAGGAATGAGTACTTGGAGTAATAGGCATAAGGATGCACAACCTATCTTCTTACCTCCACGGGTAAATGACAATGACAGATTTGGTTAATAATCTCCTTCCCATTGTGTTGTATCTTCCAATACCTCCCGAGAGATTACTAGATCATAACGTCACCTAGTACTAGATTCCCTTGGCTGATCAAGAAAAGAAATCTAATATTTAAAATTTAATATCCTGTGGAGTTGGAAATAGGGATGACAACAAGGAGAGAGAAGGGTTAATCACATTCTCACTAGTTTCCTATGCCAGAAGCAAGGCACGTATCAACAAGATACTCTTCTTTAGTCCACACAAAGGGGTAGTGACTAGATGATAATATTGAAATCATATCCTTATACACAAGGGCGGATCCACATTAACGTCTACTCAAGCTTTAGCCTGGTTCTCGACGACGTTGAGAAGGAGACAAGCTAGGATTTACGATAGAAGAAAGGAAAAATGTGAGAGAAAGAGGAAAGCAGCTCGAGGTGACAGTGTCAGAGTCAGCGCTCGTGGCCCACGGCCCGGGATTAGCCTAGGTAGATCACCTAGCCTCGCTCCACCATTGCTTATACATATAACTCTATTGGTGCTACTCTTATAATTAGATCTTAATCGTTAGTCGCATCTTTCCCCCCTTTATACCAATATCGATGGGATGGTGATTAACTTAGATAAAATTGGTTTATTTTGTAACATAATACAAACCACTAATAGACTTTAGAAGACATGGTTGTTTGTATTGGTAGACAGGGCCACTATTTAAACATGATTTAAAATCTCATACTATAAGGCTTAGTAAATTATCTTAAAACCTGATATTGATTGGTAGACGGGGTCACTTAGGTGGTAGGTGACCCTAGTAAGTGTGACTTTTAAAGTCAACGCAAGTGATCTTTTTGTGTGTGATCTATATGGGTTTAGGATAAAGAATTATTTTTCCAATTATGGTTTATTTGATAAAAATTAAATCTTTTAATTTGCCGCCCAACATCCCACTTATGAAGCGTACTATTCTTAGCAGTGTTATGACTCCCTCTTCACTTGAATTATCTGTTTGCTGCAAATTTGGGCTAGGCCCGTTAATTCAATAGTTAAAACCTTAATTAAATAAATTACCCTACCCTTTGGGTTTTGTATGCTACATTACTAGTGCTATTCGAAGCTTGTGGTATAGATTCTCTTATAAACAATGTCTTCAAGTGGTTGCCCCCAAAAAAAATTGGTACACTTTCTCATTTATGTGAAAGTACAAAATCACCTTTATTATCGTCTCTTGGAGGAGATCTCATAGGTTTAAAAAAGTGCTCTAGGCGTCTGCATAGGTGCTTTTAGCTAGGGGGCCACTTCACTTAGGTGGTAGGCGACCCTAGTAAGTGTGACTTTTAAAGTCAACACAAGTGATCTTTTTGTGTGTGATCTATATGGGTTTAGGATAAAGAATTATTTTTCCAAGCATGGTTTATTCGATAAAAATTAAATCTTTTAATTTGCCGCCAAACATCCCACTTACGAAGCCTACTATTCTTAGCGGTGTTATGACTCCCCCCCCCAGATGCGTCGGTGTCTGTTGAAGTGTGTCAGGTGTTGATATCACATGGTACTGAAATGGTTGTACCGTTCTGGATGGGGATTGATATCCAACATGGAAAGAATACTTTGAAGCTTGAGCTTTACAATTAATTTTTATTCTCTTGTTGTTTGATTTTTATCTAGCATGGCTTCATTTCACTCACAGAATAGTTAACTGCTACAACTTTTTGATTATCAATTGTTTATTTTAGAAAGAAGGTTCGTGAGCATTTTGCTGTGGATAGTGTCCCTAATCAGCTTCCTGCAATTGTTTCTGTTGAGGTAGGTGCTGATAATACCACTGATTTCAGTTATCTTGAATGCATTTTTTGATTACCGCTAGACCTGTTAAAAGCTATATTTTGTGTTGATGAGTTAAATCCTTGTCTGACTAATACTAATTGGGGCAGGGTAAAGGGTATACAGTGGAAATTCATTATGTCGAAGAGCCGGTGTCTGACTATTTGCAAACTACTGTTGATACTGTCTTGTTAATCAATGAAAAGGTAGATTTATTCCTGGTAAAAGTTGCAGTTTCTTAATTGAGAAAGAATGTTCTCAGTATGTAGTTTCTTAATCCAGCTTTTGATGCCTTAGTTGGGTGCAGTCCATACTATTCATGCAACTGCTGTTGTTCTCTAACTGTTCATGCAATTTCTGTTGCGTCCCTATTGTTCATGAAACTTCTGTTGCAGCTTACTACATTAAAAAGGGTCATGTACTAGTCTTCAATCTTCTGAGATGCCATTCCAGGATATTTGAATAGAACAGTAGTCTTCGATAAATAATGTACCTTTTCCATGTTCCCTATATTTTTCTGCCTGATTAAAACCTAACACTGCTTGTGTTTTGGCTGATAACTTGAAAATCCATTTAAGTGTGATGCAAGTTTTAGTACCTTAGAAGTATAATAGCAGAATACGTGCTATCAACCATTATGTTGACTAAATTATCACTCATGCAACTTCAATCCCCCCTACCTTCTCTTGTAACCATTTGAACTTACCATTTGATTCTCTCTTATACCTGGCGCAGGAGCCGGCTGGAGATATTCTGGTTTTCCTTACAGGTCAAGATGACATTGATGCGGCTGTAAAGTTATTGACGGATGCTATCCACGATGATAAAAAACGCTCATCAGGTAAGTTTTCTATCTTTTTTGTAATCATATTTGTCATTTTACCACATAGAAGACAATCAGAGAGCTTTTGGCAATATCTGGAAGATTGTTTAATGAAAAAAAAAAATTATTTAATAAAAAATGCTTATTCAACGATGTTGTTGTGAGCAATTTTCCATCCTAATTTGTTTTGGTATTATACTGATCATTTTTTAAAATTCTGTACGTTATTCAACCCACAATGATGTATTCATATAAAGCTTAAATACTTGAATACATAGAGTTCTAGAAAGGTTTTGACTCAGAATAGAAATCTATCTCAATAAAGGCATAATTCAAAGCATTCTTCTAAGAGAGAAGCATTATTCCATTATGTACTTCCGCAGCAATCCAAGCAGAATATTGGCTTGAGAATAGAAGAGACACATTCCCTTTAGGAATTACATAGGACAACTAGGTATGAAGCATGATAATCTTTATTATGGGCTTCTAAAAAATCTGCAGAAATATATGGCAAAGTTGACATACGAGGATAGGTAAATAAACTAGTATCATAATCAACGTTTGTTCTCAATATTGTTTAATAAATTAGACATGAATGCTTTAAAAGTATATGAAATGAGACAATTTAAATTTATAAATGCAAAATGAGAACTGTCAGTATAGTGGCAAATAGTAAATATAGAAAAGTACACGAGCTTTCAAGTCATCCATAACTAGAAAAGTACATATGTCAATGAGAATTTTAATTGATTTACCAATTTTAAAATTTGTCTTGCATTTTAGATTATGGTGTTCGTTTTGTTTAATTTCCTTGTTTGGCTTCTTTAGAAAATATGAACGAGTTAGAATTTGTCAGCTTAAATTCAAATTCAGGACATGTTGATGATTCTCTAAAAGGGTTAAGTCTATAGAATATTGTACTAATGTTGCATCATTAAGGGATTTATTGGTCTTATCAAAGGGATCTTCTAATGTGCTATTAGAGGATTTTTTTTAAGGTCTAAGTTACTAGGGAGTTTTCTATGGTTAAGTCATTAGGGCTCCTTTAAAGTCAAATCTTTGCAAGATTTTCTAAGGTTAAGATAGAAGATTTTTCCAAATCCAGTGAAGGAAGATTATATATTTTTCCATCATTGTTTTTCATTTTATGTCAATATATGATGAGTCTTGCGTGCGTCATATAATGGTGGTATCAGACATTTTGTTTATAGAGCAACAAATTTATTATCGGACAATTATGCTCATTTAATCGATTAAAAATATTTTTCAATGTTAACTAATCAATCTATAAATCTAATTGTCTATCAAACATAAGAATGTCCTATTTAGGCCCATGTTGATCAATATTCTCATAGAAATAAATTGGCTCACATCTAAACATGGGATAATTTGACTTTGTGTGAGTATGCATGTAATTCATGGAGTTATAAGTGTCGATGATTATTTTGATGATCAGTTGTAATTGTTAGAATTTAAGCTGTCTTTCAAAGGAAAATTGGGTTTGTCTCTCATCTATCATGGATTTGGTGGAAGTTGGGTCATTTCTCTGGTCAACCAATCTACATATATCGACAAATAGTGATGATTAGAAAAATACCACGATTCGACAAATTAAGGTTACTGATAAGATCATGATGGATGATAGATGAAATGGAAAGCAAAGGGATAAATGTTCATATAGAGAAAAAGAACCATACATGAACATTAATTAACAATTTTTATTTATCAAGCTGAAAAATACATAAGACTGACACTTGTTTGTTTATATAGATTCGATGCTAATAAAGACTAAGCAATTCAGGAAATACAATTATTCTAATGAAAACTAAGTAAATTCAAAAATAATAAACCATATTAGAATAATTACTAAACAACTCGAAGTCAGAATTCAAAGAAATAACATTGATTCCTCTTTTGCTCTATTTATGTTCCTTCATAAACGAGTCAATGAAGGTTTATTAAAGTTGATGCTTGGTTGACTAAAATAAATGAAGACAAGCAGAATTATTTTCATTTATTGTAGTTCTTTCTCCTTAGTGATGCAACAAGCATGGTATCATCAACAAATTACAGAATGCTGAAACTATTTGATCCTTTTGTCGCCCATGTCATGGCTACTCCCTTGGCGACATTAGTTTTTCGGACAAGCATCAAAGATTTGTATGACGTGTCAGCTGAAGAGAAAAGGGGAGAGCATCAATTACTTGGCTTGCTATTGATGAGAGCAATAGTTGACTAGTTGATGACTCGATGTTATCTGTTCCACTAATGTATCCAATGATCTAGGAAACTTTGCTATTTAAGTACTAACAGCAATGTTTACTTGGTGTTATCCTCTATGTAAATTATGTTTCCCAAGAAAAATAGTGTTATGCTTTTGTGCTTGCAGTTAATAATGCAATGCTTGCCTCTTTTTTGTTTGGAAATTTTTAAGTGTCTTTACGTACTTTATTAATTCAAGTTTAGCCGTGCCTAGGGTTGTTGATTTTGCCACTATATTCGGGGCTTTCACGCGTTGACCAGGTAATTATTGGATATCAACTATTATAGATTATTCAGAAAACCAGCTTGTATGAATAAGCACTTGCTATAATGGTTGTCTAACCCTGGAGATCATCAATATGACATTAATTTTGCATTTAGGACCTTGTTTTCGCTCCTACTCCAAGGGGGAAAAGGAAAGTTGTTATATCAACTAATATTGCAGAAACTTCATTGACTCTAGAGGTACCATCATATTCTTCTTTTATTTGATAGAATGATGGCTTTACTTTCTTCACTTGTTCATGCAGGGTGTTGTATACGTTGTTGATAGTGGATTCTCTAAGCAACGATTTTACAATCCGGTAAATATCTTTTAATTTCTTATGCATGATTTTGATGACAAAGTGAGTAGTATTCAATGTGAAGGGTGAATATATGGGATTAAGGAACAATTGCAATTGACAGAATATAACTTAAATAAGTAATTAGGTCACTCTAACATCCACATTTATAAATTTACATTTGTCACGTGAATTTGATTTTCTTATGCATTCCTCTTATTCATTGGATGAACTTGAGTTATCTCAAGCAATGTTGTCAAATTGAGATTAGTATCTTTAATCTTTTTAATGAACCATGAGGTTCATATAAAAGATAGTAAAATTGATTTTAGAAACTCTTTGCCTTATTTGGAATAATTTTTACATCCTTCCTAAACTATAAAAGCACAAAAGTATTCTATTTAATAGAGTATTGGTAATGGAGTACATTAATACTGATTCATAAAAATAATATATAGAATGTTCTCTCACATTCATAAAAATGTACATATTATTGTCTTTTATGCATATGAATTGAAATGGTCAACATGACATTTTACTATTTTATTCTTTTGACAAATAGTTATTTTGCCATGACATTAGTTGATTTCTTTAAATTTCAGCTTGTACTTTTAAACAATTTCTGTTCTATAAATTACAATCTAGTTATTTATTTATTATGCTTCGATCTTGTTTTACTATATTTTGCATGCTCGTGTTAGTTGTGTTTTGTATTACCTTTTTCTTCACCACATGAACTAATGTTTGGCAGTTGGGTTTTGACAATTTAACTGGTGTTAGAACATGTTTTTAATGTTGAGTACAGTGATTATTTTGTTTATTTTTTTTGTTTTGCCACAATATGCCTTCGAACAGAGGAGTTTGCTATTTTAGAGTATAATGCTCATTCCTATTTTTTTCTCCCTTTTTCCTGATACTAAATAGGAATGTTGGGTGTATGAGTTGTTCTTACTGATAGAGGCCATGGCATAGGTTGATGAATGGCATGAGGGACCCCTTTCTTCTTGTAATTGTGGCATGGTTTACTATAAGAATAAGAATATAGTTTTGAGTTTAAAATTTTTAAGAGCTTATTTTGGTAATATCTCCTTCTTAGGAGAATAAAATTTTTAACGAAGAATGTAAAGTTGGTAATTGTTTATTCTAGGGTTTAAGTAGTTTTGATTGAAGTTTAATTTATCTTTGTTTATTTCGTCAATCTATAAAAGATGTGTAATTTTTAATCTATTTTCTTATTAAAGTAATAAAATTCTCTTTGTTTAATCTCTATATGAGATCCTCTCATTCGTGTGTATGATAATTGTCCCTTCCATATTGTCAATTTGATATCAATTCTCAGTATGAGTTTGTTTTGAGTTGGTACTTCATCAATTTGGTATCAGAGCGAGTTCATGTTTCATTTGACATCCAGGTTGAGTTATTGATTTGGCTTTTGATACTTTGTCGTCCCCTTGCACTAATTCATCTTTTTATTATAATTCCTCTTCGCAAGTCCAACAACTTTGCTTGTTCACCACAACTTCACCCATAGCCCCATCATTAAATCACTTTTGCTCAATCACCTACAATATTACCTAAGGTTCAAAATCTTATTGGAATGATAGTATTTTAGTTTTATGTCAACATTCTGATCTATGGTGCTGGTAGAAAAATTAGAGGTGGAAGGAGGAAGGGGATCAAGAAAAAGAAGATTAGATAGTTGTATTCTTAAGTTTAAACTTTGTTTTCTATCTAAAAATGATACATTTTAACATTATCTTTTATGGAGACGAACTATAAAAAAATTAACAATATTATTTCAATTCCTTTAAATCAATATTTTTAGTATGCCAATGGGTGTCGATTATTTACATGAAAATATACTCATCGACATGATTGACACAATGTCACATGAGACATTGCTTGTGCCAAGTAATATCTTGTTTTAGTAGTTTATCGGAATGATATGTTTCAATCGTTTTGCTCAACATGGTATGAGATTTCAAATCATGATATTACTCCACATCACCTTCTTTACTAAAATTCATCAACTTTGCTATAGTTTTTTGTCGACCAATGCTTCATCTTTCCCTTACTCCCCATCCATATGTTTTGCTCTACTACATTAAATTTGTCCTCCATAAACTCTCAATGATTTGCCTTAGATTTGCCATAATTGCAACTTCACATTGCCACTAGTGGGTTGTCTTTAGTTTTTCTTTGTACTGCTGCTGAAGAACTTAACACATAACTGTAAGGTCATTCGACTGCAAGTGTGATCCCCACAACTCTGACAAGCCATCTTTGGAGATCAAGTTTATCGAGATTTGACTTCTAATGTTCTCTTAAGATCAATTCGTGTTTAGCTTGGGCCTCAGGCAACAATGCCTCTGCTTGTTGAGACTTTCATTTCTTGATGATGCATGCTACGTGATTGTGCAGATCTTCACTAGTTGTTTGGTTGTTTGATCTACTCTCATGTAGATCTTTCCCAACCTCTTAGTTGCCAAACCCCTTGGTTCTCTTTTCTGGATAACATGTGACATCACACTACCTCGTCTCTTCTTTTCTTGCTGGCGACTTCCTAGATTGTGTGCAAAGTAGCTCAAGGATGAAAGTGTCAGTCCAATTGTGTTCTTCCATGGTGAATCCATTGCCATTGCCTTTGCCCGTGGTCATTCAATTGCACCCTCCACTCAAGACCTACCCAGGACGAATCCATTGCATTTACTTTATTATAAGAAACCAAGACACAAAATGGGTGATTGTTGTCAAAGGGTATAAAATGACTCTCGACCTACAGTTTCAATTGCAACAACAATAGTAGGCTCAGTAGTATTAGAGTTGATAATAGTTATAACCAAAGTTTAAAATTTTGAGCCGTGAGGAAGTTTAGTTATATACGGTTTCAGTACCGTATCGTGCAGTGTTGATACAATTTTAGTACTTTTTAAATTTAAATATATTAATTAATTTTTTATCATTAATATTTGATTGTTATAAATGCTTGCTATTGAGTTATATTTCAGATATTAAATATTGGATTCAAGTTTTGATATTATCTTGTAAATTGTTTGATGCTTATTGAGTAAAAATCAATTTAGGGTTAACTGAAATCCACCAAGTAGACATGGTAGGATCAAGTAGGTTTAAATTGAATTGAATTTGAATTTATTTTGATCAGTTTAAAATTAAATCAAATTTATATATACAATAATTTAATTCATAGTAATATATTTATAAGGTTAGAAATTATATTATATTTATTTTTAAAATTTTTCCTAACAATCTGGTTTCACCATCTTAAAGTTATTTTTTTTCTCTCTTTTCATGAATGATGGGAAAAAATCAACATCCTTTAAGAGATTTATTTTCCATTGTTGTGGACGGATGGAGGGAAAAAAATTAACCATCTTTAAAGAGGAAAAAGACTTTTTCTCTCTGTTTACCCTCATTGACGGATGGAGAAGGGGAAAAAAATTAACGATGATGCAAGAAAAAGAATTAACAGATGAAGGAGGAAAAAAATTAAGAGAGGGAAATGAAATGAAATTAACTGTATAAAAAAATAGAAATGAAAAAGAAATCCATGACCTCGCAATGTCACAATGGCTTTGCGGTTGCAAACTTGTGATGTGTTGGTCGGCAAGGCGGAACGGTAAATTCTGCCAATGCTGACGGGCACGACTCGGTATTTTATACCATGGTCGCAACAACAACTGACTATGTAGTAGTAGTCTCTCCAACTATTCACTTTGACTCAATAGGAGGCCTAATCGGCAGAAGTTGAAATTAGGAATAAGTTTATAGCGTACAACAATTGATGCAAATTGGTATAGTGTTCATATTAAAACATGCCTGGGTATTAAGTCAATATTTTATAATTATCCAAGAAATAAAGGAGTTAGGTGATACTCCATTCCATATCTTAATTTGGGTGGAAAAAAGCAAATTTAGATATACCATAGTCACACACCAAATTGCATCTTTCTTAGTTTCTGCAATACAGTTACTGTGAATATCTCAGTATGTTTGAAAAATAGAGTGTTACTGGAGAAAGAGCTGAGCAATAATGGCCATTGAGATATAGTTTCTAGTAAAACGATATTTGCTTATTTTGAGTCAATTAAGGATAAGGAATATGACTACTCTAAATATGGAGGATGTGACAACTTGGATTCTCATCTGATAGTAATTGGCAATGTATTTATAAGTATATTGTTGGACCAAATTTTTGTATGCTTTTACCATGTTACCTCATAGAAAGTATAAACATAATTAATTATGTTTGATTCAATGGTATACGCTCGTGCCATCAAAGCATTGTGCTACTGTTGATATCATTCATGTATTGCCAATGATGTCAATGTATTATGCAGTTGAAACAGTATAACATATTTATTTGCTTTTCCACCTCCATCACCGAGTTCACAACTTTCTAAATCTATGCAAGATTTCCAATGCTTGATCTGCGCTAATTATCATCTCATCTTTGTTCTAATGATTGGTTTATAATGTTCCATTATTTAATCAATTCATTTTCCAAATGTATTCAATTGAGCAGTGTTTTTTTTTTTTTTTTGGTTTGAGAAGTGCACGTTTCCAAGTCTAAGAATAGATTGGTTCTTATTTGACTTCATTTAGAAAATAAACTTCTTTATTTGAGATTTGCTCTGACATGCTTGTTATTAGGTTTCTGACATTGAGAGCTTGGTGGTGGCACCAATATCTAAAGCTTCTGCACGTCAGAGAGCAGGTCGAGCTGGAAGAGTACGACCTGGAAAATGCTTTCGGTAAAACACAAGCACGTCAATTTTTTTTACCATCCTGAATTTTAATTCAATTAAAAATCTAAACAACTAAACAATATATTCTATATTTATATTATTTATCATAGAAGTTGATGCATTTAGCTGGAGTTTCTATAATATGCCTTCTTGGTTATTTGCATCATTTCAAATCTTGGTTGCAGATTTCTTTCAATTTGCAGCCTCAGATTTCTTCTCAGTTTTGCAGAATCATTTCTGTTTTTGCATTCAACCTGTAGATTTCACGTGCTCAATCTGTGTTCAATCTACAACTTCTAACAATTTCTGCTAGTGATTCACAATTTTCAGCCTCCTATTCAATTTCTGCTGCATTTCTCACAGATTCACGATCTACCTTGCAAAGAAGCTGGAATTTTTAGTTCTCTCTGTTGAATCTGCTGTTCTTTCAAGTCTGATCTCTTTTGTTTGCTTCCAGTGGATTTATTTCTGAATTTCCAAATTTATCTTCTGCTATATTCTTTCAGTAGCTGTTCCATTTGGCGTTTGCTGTTTATCAGATTTTCCGTGGAATCTTTTCGGCAGGATTTGAGGAACTAGATCTCTTAATCTTCCAGAACCTGTTTTCTCCATCTTATTTTGTTTGCTGCTGATCATTACATATGATCATTTCCTTAAATATGATATCATCCTAGGAAATTCTTCATGTTGTATTCTTATGATACATAAACCCCTTCTTGATTCTCTGTTAACGTATCTATTGAGGAGTACTAACCTTTTCTTTAAGTGGTAATGTTTCAGGGTGCAAATTGTGCGAGTCTATAGCATCATTGGTTTTATTATGGGCTCATTTGGGGCTTATATGTAAATATATAAGGTGTAGGGTTGTATTTGTAATATTCCATAGTTCAGATTCCTTAGTAATACCTATGTATAAGCAGAGAGGGGCTACAAAGGTTGTATGTAGAATAATTCCACCTAACTTAGTATCAGTGTCAATCTTCTAAGTTGGTAATATTCTATAGGTCTTCTAAGTGTCCCTTTGATTCCCACTATTGTAACTCGAGGTAATGGGGGTTCTTTTATAAGTCGAAGATCACCAGTCCAAACCAACTTTCATAACTCATCTTCAAGCTCTTGTTTCAGAACTCAGCTTTGTTCTTCCTTTCTTGTTTCTTTTTCTGAAGTAGCATTGGCTGCTGTTGTTCAGCTGGCATAAAGCGTGTTGGTTGCTGGTTTGTTACAGCTGTACCTAGTGTGCTTGAGCAAAGGAAATAATATTCCTATTCCACTTCACCCACTGGCTGATGCCGACCACTTTGATCAAACACCTTAGCATATGTCACTACCTTTTCTCCTATCTACATTAACGTTTCTGATGAAGCAGTGACTTACAATTCTAGCATTCTTATGTCTAGAAAAATAACTTGCACTGTTCAAGTTCTGCTAAGAAAAATTCTGGTAGGTTTAACCTACTCACAACAAATATATACTTTGTTGCACTATGCTGATTTAACCACCCCATGTTTACAGTGTTGCTGGTTTTATTTATTTATTTTTCTCATTTCTAACAGGCTATACACAGAAGATTACTTTTTGAAGGAAATGGCTGCGGATGGAATTCCAGAAATGCAAAGGTCAAACCTTGTCTCTTGTGTGATACAGGTATTCAAGTTATTCTCGCTTTTCTAAAAAAAAAATCTAAACCATGGTGAATCTTCTTGTGTGATAGTAGTTTTTCATATTTCCATTCCATTAGGTTAAACACTTGTAGAAATAATAACCTTGTAGTCAGTAGCAGCTCTGCTTCTGATCTCTATTTGTCTTTGATTCAATATTGTGGAAGCTTCTAACTTTGTAACTATCCATTTCCCCGAGTCAATATTTTCAAAGATTTTGTAAAGACATCCTTTCAAAATCTTGAAATTTAAAATGGTCTATAATCATAATTAATGAAAATGGTAATCCTAAATCCATTTCTTGAAGAGTATAGGATTGTATTTTAATGTGAAAAATGTATGAAATAGTCACAAATGGCTAGTTGTTGGTTTGACTATCATGTTTATTTTACCTCCCATTATAATGTAAGAATAATACATGAGCATCCATTTTTGTTATCTCATCTGCTTTATTTGATTAGCAATATAATATAATGTTTGTCTATAATCTCATATTTTAAAATAAGCTATTCTCTTCCAACTTGTAGTTAAAGGCATTGGGCATAGATAATATATTGGGCTTTGATTGGCTAGCTTCTCCACCACCAGAGGCCATGGTGCGGGCTCTTGAAGTTTTATACTCTCTCAGTATTGTTGATGATGATGCCAAACTCACATCACCAATTGGTTATCAGATAGCTGAGGTTCCAATGGTATTCTCATATCTCATTAACATGAATGATTTTGTTAATGTATATATCCTATCCTTGATATTCATACCTCAAATTACAGGATCCTATGGTATCCAAAATGGTATTATCAGCATGTGCCTTAGGTTGTTCTGAGGAGATGACAACTATAGCTGCTGCTCTGTCTGTTCAGGTGAATATTTGCTGCTTTACAATTAAATTAATGTCTCTTAAACCACTTAATATCTATTGTATTTGCAGTCCATTTGGGTTTCTGGGAGGGGAGCTCAGAAAGAATCTGATGAAGTGAAGCTACGTTTTGCTGCTGCAGAGGTTCCTATTGTTTAATTCTAGTATGGTTAATAAGATTAAAGTTGATATGTTAATTCCTTTGTTTTTAATCTTTTTCTCTATTAATATTGCCATTTTCTTGTTGCTTTCCATCATTTTCATGGTGTCACTTATTTTAGAAATTTAAGATGTCTTTTTGCTGGGGGTCCATGAATGATGATTATTGAACATGTTCTGTTCTTGTTAATTAGCATCCACCTCTTATTATTGAACATGTTCTGTTCTCAGTAATGGTTTCACAGTGACTGCAGCACCCTGCATAGTATAATTGAGGTTCAGAATCACATAATAGATGATGGAATTAATTTAAAAATAGACATATTTTGTAAAATTTGTAGACTAGTAGGCAATCTGTATAGGGTGTTTTGTTGTTTGAGTTTCAGGAGCATACATTTAGGTGGGAACCTTAAATTAATTCATCATTGACTCTTGAAGAAGCAAAAATATTATATGCCTATTGACAATCAAATTCAACTAATGAACAACATGCATGATGATTGCGTGGGGAAAAAAACTTATTGGCAACCCATGTCCAGATTGATTCATCGACTATTACCTCGTGTTGGGATAAGATGCTATCATCTTTCAAAAGTTTGGTACAAGATATAATTTTTAAAGGAGTACTGAAAAATTAGAAAACTTTGGGAGCAAAGTAAAATGCCTCAGAAAAATCGTGGCTTAAAATAGTTATCCAGATAAAAAGTTGTTTCAGTTTGATTTTCTTTATTATTGATTTGTTTGGTCAAGGTTGGGAATTTCTCAACTCTAAGTGTACCATTTGAGAAATTTTCTTTAAAAATTTGATTTAAATAATTTTTAAATGGATAAAAAAATGATCATGAGATTGAGTCACAACTAAAGTATACTTATTTACAGACTGAAAATGTTAGCTCATTTATGAATTATGTTTTATATACAATAATTTTATCCAAATTCCAATCATGTAAGTTTTCTGGTCTTAGTTGTCATATGGATGGTTTCATGCCAAATTTACCATCCATATACTTTCATCTGCCAGGTAATAAGGGAAGTGATTTCTTGAAGATGCAAGGATGCTACTGATTTTACTTGTCTCTTATTATATAATATTAATTTAGAGTGTAAAATGAGAAATCTTTTTTATTTTAAGACAATTAGATGATGAGATCAATCTAACTATCTCACTGTATTTTCATGAACTTCATTGTAAAATAACTGATGGGACAAACTCTGATATTTCACCGTAATAAGATGATGAGATCAGTCAAATTGTTAAATACTAGTTTTTTTATCAGACATATATGCTATTCTCACTGGACTACAAATAGAAGCCTGGTCTGGTACATGTTTTGAAGATCTTTTACACAATGCAGAAAAATGTGTATAGCAACTTGTAGCAGTGTGTTTTTAAGTTCTAGTTTCATCTTATATTAATTTTTTTTCTGGTATATAAAATGATTTGTTGATGACTAAGGATCTCAAAAGCAGTTTTAGGCATTACGTAGTACCTACACAGTATGTGGGATATTATCAGAGACAGAGGCAGTCAATAATAAATACGTATAAAAAATAAATTGATACTAATATTCAAAACGGCTAACATGTATCTCTAACAAATTACATTAATCATTCAAAATAAGTTGACAAGCAAACAAATGATACTCAATAAGGAAATTGGTACTAAAGTAACGAATGGCAAATTGGTAGAACTATAGAAGAGAAGTTGGAGAAGATACCTATCAAAGGAGAAGGAAGAGGAAAGGTGGCTGGAATTTGTTTGGACCATCATACTGCTGTTCATTGTGAGAGGAGCGCCGAATGGGGGAAGAAGGGCTGCATCCAAGTTGAGATGTCAGGTGGGAGTTCAGGGTTTTGATTTGTATTCATTCAAGTGAATTAATTATCTTTTTCAGATGAATCATACTTCTCTTTAAATTGAACCTGCCTAATTGTCCTCTTAGATTGCACTGTCGCATTGTTAGGTCTGTTGAGTCAGATCACTTGGGCTTCCTTTTCAGATACCTAGGCTGCTTTTTGGACGATCCAGCCAAAGAGGTCTGCATGTTGGGTAAGCAAAGCGGTCCCTGTCCAAATCGCTTAGGTGGGCCACTTAGGTGGTTCAGGTGGCTACTTTTTAGAACACTGTTAATGAAAAAAGAGAGTAAATCAAACTCTCACATTGTTGATACTTTGTATTGTTTAATGCCCATTATATGCCTCATAGAATGTTGTCTTAAATTGGATTGGAATATTCTGTATTTGTTGAATACACAGTTTCTCTGTTATGTTACTCTAATTCCTGTTTAAGATAGTTCCTTCCTTTTTACAGGGAGATCATATTACATTTCTTAATGTCTATAAAGGATTCATTAACTCAGGAAAATCTTCACAGTGGTGTTACAAAAACTATGTTAACTACCACGCTATGGTGAGTCTCCTAAATTTATACAAGTCTGGTGTTTCTCTCTTCATCAACAGTCTTTATTGGTAGTTTTTTTAATTGCATTTTGGTAATTTATATAATTTGATTGGTTTACTGCAAAAATTTCCAGAAGAAGGTTGTGGATGTCAAGGAACAACTCTGCCGCTTGTTGAGACGACTTGGTTTAGCACTCAAATCGTGCGAGCAAGATACACAGGCATTTCACTTCTCTGCTCACTTTGTCCAATTTTTGTGGTTCACACTTTATGTTTTGGGTTTAGCTTTTACTTTGAATTTGTAAAGCATAGATAGAGTTATCAAACGGGCAGAGCAAGCTCCCCCTAAGAGCATGGCTGCATACTCCAACCCTTGGGGTTGGGTTGGGTTAGGTTTAACGTATTGAGTCATGTGGGATGGCCCTGCATGTGCTGCATTAAGCTTGCCATGTAGGTTGGGCACATCCATACTTGATTTTTTTTTTTCCTTTCAAAAATGCATTACTATTTCCAATTTGAAAACATTGACTATACCAGCTTGACCAGTTGTTCCGTAAACATAAATTATAGAACATTGATAACATACAGACTGATGTAGAATCATACTGACCTGAATCACTTTGATTGTTAGCGACAATGACTGGCCAAAACAACTCTTGGATTGACCAAGAATGATGATTGACCGACCACCTAGGCACCAGGTTGCTTATTTCTTAATTTTTCATTCCTAGTTTATGTTGTTGCTCTGTTCAACAAATGTTTGTGAAAAAAAATAAAAATGTCAAGGCCTTAAAATTCTTAAGTAATGTCTAGATGAAGGCATTAAATCCTAACTTTATGTATTCATTTTGTTCCTTAGAATGAGCCCTAATTTTCATTAATGTGGCAAAAGGCGATTCGCTAGCCCCCAGCACCCCCGCTAATCCGTCCCTAGGCCAATACGGAGGAGGCAAATTATGGGTGACTACTAGCCATTAGTGCAAATGATTAAAGCATGGGGGAGGTATATGCTCGGACGCGCCAAGTTTCGATCTCAAGACCTCATGTGACAACCTCTCATGCCTTAACCATCGCACCGCCCCGAGGGGCACCCTAATTTTCATTAATGCTCCATTAAGATAGGTATTGAAAATGCCCAATTGAGGTCCATATTCTCATTAATGGCTCTCATTTGCAATGGCAGGTGGCATAGCCAATGAACTATTGCCCTTTGACCTCTTAAATTAATTTTGTAAATAATGGAAAATACCAAGGCCATGGGTGAAATTTTAACTGCTAACCTCCTATGTAGCAAAAATACAACCTAACCACTTGGCCACCTTACCAAGATGGGAATGATATGATATATACATGTGGTTAGATACAGCCCAAGTATGGACTGTATAGTTTTATGTAAGATTTAGGGTACTGCTCCATGTCTGAGTTTTAGGCTCTGGCTATGATGGTGGTTTCACGTGTCAAAGCGTGCAAGACAAATTTAAATGTTTAAATCCAATAATACTTTATATTGGCTTGTTTCCAAATAGTATAAGTCTAAAGTCTATAATGGCCTATGAGAGCCCAATGCATAGGCAAAAGATATAACATGAAATTTTGGAACAAAAGAAGCTGAATATAACAAAAAAAAAATATTTCACCAGCACCCAATGCATCCTCAACATCATCTCCAGTCTCATCAGTGCTTCACCACTTGCACCATTACTATTTTCATTCTGGACTCCAAAAATTTAAACAATGGTATTTTCTGTTTCTCAAATACTGCTTGAGCTTTATATTTCCTTTTATCTAGAATAACTGGCACTGAGACCATCTGGAACATTGAGGGAATTGCTCCTATTATATGCATGAGATTGGGCTCATGGATTAGACCGGTAAATGGATCAAAATAAGAAGCCACTTCTTGAGGAGACAAATTTTGTCATGCCCTGCCTGAGTAGGCACGCTTAGAAGCAACCTTTACTCACTGCACATGACCGGCAATAGTGTCATTACAAAATTCAATATCAAATCTAACTAAAAGAAACGTGACTAGTAGCATGACTGCATAAATAACACATTCACCTGGAGGTCTCAGAACTTCACAAAGTAAGCATAAATTGCAAAGTGGGTAAACATGAGGGATGTGCATGAATTTGATATTTTAACTTAAAGTTGAAAGGAATAACAACAATCAAAGTCCATATTAAAGTAGTATCATTCTACTTTCACATTCACCTTTTATCAACATCATCATTCTTTTTCAACTGGAAAAATCATAATATTAATTTTATCTTTTTCAAAACAATCTTTTCTCATGATAATCCCTAACATGATCACCCACATCTATATAGAAAGAAAAGAATCATTTATTTATCTTCCAATCGTTTAGTTTCTTTTAGAACTCATTTTGTTAATTTAATGTCGGGTAAATGCTCCTGGTTTAACATAGTTGTTTTCATGCATAAAGAATATATAAGTGAATCCAAGGGTAAATTTACCCACCTTAAATATATATATCAAGTAAAGATCTGATACCCTATAAAGTCTATGTGCTCCTCTGGACCAGCATCTACAGGATATGAATTATGAACAACTTAGAAAAGGCTCAAAATAAACTAAACATGATTATAGCACAACATCTAGGAATTACAAGTCTCATGATCCAGTCCTAGTCTAATTATCCTAGTTCAATCTAAATATAATAACTCAACCTTCATTACTAACGAACATTCATTAATCTCCCTTCCTAAAATAAAAAATACCAAAATAAAGTATACTAGCATAAGCATTAAAAAAACCTCATAACAGAGATAATAACACTAAGCTCTTACCTTACAATTCTCCTAGATTGGAGAAACAAAATAGATGCTTCAATAATATGAAACACTTGAGCCAATCTAAATAGCACCTAATTATTAGTCCAAAATAGGTAATCATTCCGATACTAACAAAAGAAATTACTCACAAAATCCTCACACCAAATTCGCTGAAATCAGAGTGTGCAGGAGTAAAGTTACAATGTTGGGGTGCACATTGTTGGGTGATGACACTAGAAAACGCATGACTTCAAGAGAGCATAAGGGTGGTGTGACACAGGGAATAGGAAAGGGTGAGATATTAAGGAGAGGGGATAGTGACTTGCCCTAGCTCCAAACAACAGTGACAATGCCAGGGTGTCCAAGTGGCAACCAGTGAGTGGAATGTCGAAGCAAAAAGGGGGAAGGAGAGAACAAGAGAGAAGGAAAAGAAGGGACAGATGGCCGACATTTGCGTCAATCCTTCTTGGCACCAAGCAGCGGCAGCTCATGTAAGTAGAGGTAAGGGAGAGAGGGGAATAGCAAGAGTGAGTAAGAGAGAGAGATAAAGAAAGGGTTGTCGAAGGACACACAAGGAATGGTAGTGGTGCCACACACAAAGTGAGAGAAGCGATCCATTGAGAAAAACTGAGAGAGAATAAGCCCACTCCACGAAAACTCCACTAATCCAATCCAAAGTGATTAAAACAAATTATCCCAAACCTGGTTGGAACCCACATGGCCCTAATCATCATGTCTGCAATGGGTTGCATCTAAACCCAACCCAACTTCAATTCAACCCCTAAAACCTAATTTGTTGGTTCGTTTCAAGTTGTTTTATTGTCTAAAAATTTACAAACCGTTTCCTTGTTCCATGTCGAGTCTTCTACTTCGATATAAATGTATTAGGGTTAACTGATATCCACATTAACTCAGTAACACCGTTTCCTTATTCCATGTGGATTCTTCTACTTAGATATAAATGTATCAGGCTTAATTGATACCCACATTAACTCAGTAACACTGTTTCCTTGGTCCATGTGTTTTTTGGGCTTCATAATTCTAGTGATAAACTGTAACCTCAAAATTAAGATAGTGAAATGTATTTGCAATATGATGATTAAATCAACTTCCTTTAACTGCAGATTCTTAGAAAAGCCATAATTGCTGGGTTCTTTGCAAATTCATGCTACATGGAGGTATGTCTACATTCTACATCTACATTGGTTATATGAGACGCCAAGATAAGAAACTGGACACCAAACAATACATTAATTATATGTAAGAAAAAGTTATATTTTGTTTTTCAGCTGGTAGGACCTTGTGTGAAGGGTTCCACTGTTAAAGTATTTCTAACTGGCCTGATATGAATTATAGATTCTATATTAACACTATGTTTACTGCAAGTGTGTACCATTATCTTATGTATTTTATTCCTTAATTTTCTTCTTTGTTTCTTTATCCCATTAATAGTTTTAAGTTTACATTTTGGAAGTTTGTCCCATGTTCTAACTAACCACCAAGAGTTTTCCTTCATCATCGAGCACTTGTTTGCAACATCATATTTCAGTAAGTTGATTTTCTCTTGTAGGAATACAGTCACAATGGACTGTACAAGACAATTAGAAGTTCTCAAGAAGTATACATTCATCCTTCTTCTGTACTGTTCAGGTTAGTGGGTCAAATTATCTTAAAATGCTAAATTTTGCATATGTTTTCTGCAGCTATATGTGACTACAGCATACTACTTATGTGGTATGAAAACTATGCAGATCTTTATGCAGAAATTATTTAAAAACTATTTAACATACTAAAAATAAAAAGTTTTTGTAAAAATAGCATAGATCTACCTCCAAGAAAATAACAAAATGTAAATGCCCACAACCTCCAAGGTGGTAGAGGCTGGCTATTTTGCCACAATAACTGGGTTCATTTCCCCTATTTATGTGTTTATTGGCTCATTTCAAAAAATAAAAAATGTATACAAAGTCTAAGTTCTGAGATTATAAACCAGCAAAATATGTAGTACCTATGAAGATGTTTGAAGATTTAATATGCAAATTGTTTAATCTTTCTTTAAGTAAATTTAATCTCTTTGAATTCCTCCTAGCAGCCAAATTTCTATTGTCTGAATCAAGTTAGGATTCTTTTGTTTGTATTTTCTATTACAATGTATAAGAGTATTTTTGAGTCCTTCATTAAGGTTCCTCATTAGCTCCACAAGTTATGTACTTAGATGTATGCCAAACCAAATTTAAGTGACTCATTTTATTAATTCTAGGCCATTTTTATTTCTGCATATCATATCATTTCAATCCAGGTATCCATTTCTTTCATATTTTCCTGAAATCTCTAATCAAATAATTAGTTGAGCCAATTTGAAGATTAATGAAATATGTGAATGATTACATATGTATTTGCAGACATATACAATGCAGTGAAGCAATGCGAATGTATATGCACATAGATTATTTTTTAAAACAATGCTTCTATGACTAATGCTGCATAGAAAATATTCCAAATTAGCTTTTTTCTTAGAGAAATGATTTCTCAAATTTTGAGATTTTAGATATCAATATTTTTTATATTTTGTTCTCAAGAAATAAGGAAATAGAGTGTTTCTCTCCTCTATACGATAACTTATAGTTTGTTTAGGAAATAAATATAACTTCTGCATTATTGTAATTGATATTAATTTATTAATAATATAGTAGTTAAATCTGTTCACGCTGGTAATGTGCAGTTGTATATAATATTTGTTTCTGGAAAGTTGAAATGCATATAATTCATAATTCTGGGATGAAATGATACTTGCCATTTATGGTGGACATTCTCTTCTTGTGATTATTAAGTTAATCCTAGATTGAGCATGTTATATTTTTATGGAGAAGCTTGACCACAATACAGCTATTTAATTCTCATCCTAGGAACAGAAACTGTTAAGAAAACATACTTGTTGGTCCAATATCAGTTTAATTTTGTCCACCCCATTATGAACCGTTCTTCGCAAACACCATAATTTTTTGGAATGTTTATTCTTCAACCTTTACTATTTCAAATTTTTATGGCTAAGAATAAATATGCTTCAAATGTTCTACATTGTTCTTTTTTTTTTCCTTGCCCCTTTTCTTCTAGATACCAAACATTTTTATCTTGATGTTTTTCGTTTACAGGGTTAACCCTAAGTGGGTGGTCTATCATTCCCTTGTGTCAACCGACAAGCATTATATGCGCAATGTTATTGCGATCGATCCATCCTGGCTTATTGAAGCTGCACCACATTTCTACCAGACGCGTTCACCAAACCTTGCCCTTTACTGATTGTAAGACGATAAGCTTTTTGGATCTTATGAAGTCGAGATGTAAAAGACATGACAGACCTGTGATGAAACGAACCAAAAAAACTTGGGGGACGTTCGTTGTTTAAAGTTCCAACTGCAGTTTCAATGATACCAAATGCTCTATCAAGGAAGGTTTAGCTAAAATTGTGAACCATGAAAAAGAAAAGTCATCTATCTCCCCTCAGAATGAAAAGAAAGAAGAGAGAGAGAAGATGCATGTTGATGAGTTTTATACATACATGTATATTGGATGGGGTTTTTTTTTTTTTTAATTTAAATGCCTTTCTTTTCACATTTGAATATCACTGCACCGTGAATTTTCTTGTAAGACATTTGAAATCTTAAATTTGTTGTCTTCTACTATTTTGTAAAATATTTTTAAAATTGGTATAATTTTTAATTGTTAGCCGACTTGGGTAGGGTGCGAGCAAGTTCAGCGGAAGTTTGCGTTGGGCTCAAAAACCAATTGGTCCGGTTATTCTATATTTATGTTGGACGCAATCTATTAAGATGGCACGCATCATCTAAATTTATAGCTATGTCATAAATTATTATTTTTTATTAATCCGATTAATTCTGAACGAGCCTCATGAAAATCTCACGGACCATAAGGTAAACTTTGAAACACAAGTGGTTTCTTGTCCAACAGCCAACATCAATTTTTTCATTCCATTGGAAAAAAGTTTTACAGTGCCATAGTTGAGAATCAAACTCAGTACTTAAAAATATAGTTGGGAATCAAAATATGAGTACTTAAAAATTACTGGTACATAGTAAAAATCACGATTGTTACTACCTGTCTTTGTAAGATTTATCTTTCCCACAAAACATGGGAATAAAACCATGAAAATTTCGGTTGTCTGAGAATGTTGAAGAAATATGATGAAGCCAAGCTAAACATGATAATCTTAACTATCTAAAAGTACTAACAGTGGAGACCTGAGCACACACAAGAAGAGTCACCCACATCAGTATCAGGTAATAATAATAATAATAATGCAGATTAAATGATTAAATATCTGTATGGTTTTACAGAAAGACATCTAGCTTGTTACATTAACAGGAAATCTAAAATGCTCAAGTAAAGCAACAGAAGTTCATACACAAAAGTCATGTTTATCCTGATACTACATGGATTTTTTATGCCTAGGCAAAAGTTGGATTAACTGGTACAGCACAAGTTCATAAATACATGTACAAAAGAAGCTGTCGCTTGGTTCGCACATATAATCATCAGATTAATTTAGAATCACACAGTCAACAGTCAAAATGGCTGCAGAACTACTAAAGCAATATTCATAGTAATAACCACTAAATTGAGGCAATTTGATGGAAGGGTCAAGGGTTGGTTGTGCTTCTACAAGTACTTAAGCATCTGATGTCACAGGTTTTACGAACCTTTCCTCGAACCTTTCCTTCAACAGCTTGAACTTTCCTTCAATTTCCATCATCCTCCCGAACAGAATGGAAAGTGATGAGGCAGAATGTTCGAGCTTTAGCATCCATTCCTTCTCGAAACTATCGACTATGTTTACCGTGGCACACCGAAGTTCATTCTCCTTCTCCAAACGTTCCCTCTCCAACTCATTGGTGCTCAGAACCAAACCACCGGAGCCAGCAACATCCTTGTAGAGAGGCTCATCGCCCTGAGGGTACTTCTTTCTATATTCCACAAAAGCTCTGCGTGTTTCATTCAATGCCCTCCTGTAACCGATCACTAAGTTACCTAACAAATGGATCTCGTGCTCGTACCGACAAGCCTCCGCATGCCACTTTTGTTGCTCTTCCACCCTTGTTTTCTCCAAGGTTTGGATAACCCTATCCTTCTGCTGAAGCATCTCATTCAAATACTGCAACTGTAACTGGGCATTGATGGAAGCTTGCTCTTTTTCTGCAGAAAGAAGTCTAGCTTTCCCCACATACAATTGGATTTGCTCCAGTACAGAATCAAGTTCTGATGAGGGACTCTCCCACAGTATGCCGCTCCTCGCCCTTTTTTGCTGATTACTCTGCCTGAAGGGCTGAGTGTCTTCCTCCTCCTCCTCATCTTCTTCGTCGTCATCTATCTCACTAATTTTTCTTTTTCCATTATCAACAGAAAAGTAAGGCCTATCGTTATTGTGGTTTAGAGGCATGTTCTTATGCCCATCACTCCTCATTGTCAAGAATTCACCGACTGGATCCACAACTTGAAGGAGATCTGTTGATGTTAGCCTATCGAAAGAACCCAACCTATCCAGGAAATCATATTTTTCAGAGAAGTCTTCACCATCCCCCTCTTCTCTCCTTCCTTCCTCATCTCCATTACATAAATTCTCGAACTCCATACTTCCCGCGCCGCTTGAATTGCAAAGCCTCAAGCAATGCTCTGTTCCTCCATGATTTGCCGCCTCTATCAGTTGCTCCTTTCCTTCCTTGAACTCTTCGAACGTCTCCACGGTGGAGGAATCCCCACCCAGTCCTAGAGATAACCCAGGTCCACACTTTTCTTCGCCGGCAGCCACAAAATGATCTGAGCTTCTAACCCTTGAAGCAACATCCTCAGTGACATCTTCAGCATCATCATCATTATCATCTTCTTCTTCCATTCCTACGTCGGCCGAATTTTCAACTTCAACCTCAACTTCAGGAACAGGCTCGAGCTTGGATTCAGATTCTAAGAGCAATCTGGGTTGTTGGTATTTTATCAAGCACTGGAGATGCGAGGCGTAGTGGCAAACCCCTGACATGGGGGCCTCCAGCAACTCCTTCTCCACCAGCATCCACAACAACCCAGCCCAATCGACCTTGTGCGGCAGTCCTTCCTTCACCATCCGGTGCGCTGTCACGACCTCAGGGGGCAGTATGCACGCATCATCCTGGAATTGGAAGAGGAGGAAGGCCGACATGAAGTCCATAACGGCGGAAATCGACTCCTCCATGGAGAACAAGTCCTGGTTGCTGTCCGCAGCGCCAGGCTCAGGGAGGCCAGATTTGTCCTTCTTGACGGGGAGCATCAGGGCACGCGCCAGATCCGGACGGCTGACCGAGACGCGCAGGTCGCAGACGGAGCTGCGGCGCTTGGCGGGGTGGTAGTTGGCGATGAGGGGGATGAGCAGGTCGGAACGGACGTTCTGATCGAACGGGAGATGAGCGAAGTCCCAAAGGCCGAGGGCGTGGAAGAGAGCCTCGTGGGCGGCGAGATCGAGGTTGGCCAGGGCGTGTTCAGGGGAGAAAGGGACGGGGCGGAAGGCGTCGTTCAGAAGCGCGAGGTTCTTCTTGGCCGCGGCTCGCTGCTTGAAGGAAAGAGGCTTTTTGCGCTTGGAGGAGGTCTTTCGGCGGAGCTTGGGAGACTGGAGGGAGTGTGCCGGTGCCGGTGCCGGCGCGTCCGCCTGGGGATCGGGGACGACGACGTCGGGGATTCGGGGAATGGTGGCATCTTCTTCTGAGGTGGCTTGAGGATCGCGCGTTGGTTCCGGCGGCGGCTCGGAGTTTGGCGGTGGAGGTGGATCGGGTAGGTCGTGCTGGGACGAATCGGGAAGGTCGAGAGGGAGATCGGGGAGGTGGATGAGGTTGGGCAGTTGAGGCTCGGCGTCCGCCATCGCTGAAGGAGGAGATGAGACAGGCAGGCAGGAGGAGCTGCCAGGGTTTCCCTTCTGGGTCTCCGCTTCGCAGAAAGTATTATTGTGTCATAAATTATTTAAGCTTTTAAAATATGTTTTTTATAATCTCGAAAAAGAAAAAAAAACATAAACAAATCTTGACAAACATATTTAGTTATTAATCAAAAGCAAACTAGTTAAAGATTATATAAAGAATAACCATGTCCACGGAGTGGGCTGTTAGTTAGGGAATGATATATTTATTATAATAGATAGGGATGAATTGAGAAAAAATATTTTCACCTCTTAATTACTTAGTAGTTAGTTATAAATAAAAAAATTATTATGTTAGTTGTCTCCTATCATTGAGGGAGAGTAAATAAGGAACTTAGATCAGTAAAAAAATATGAGTAGAAGTTTTCAGAGACAATGAAATATTCTATAATGGTTTGACATCTGAAATGAGTATAATAATCTTTTTACTATAATATAAAGAGTAACCATTTTTTTAATATTAATTTCTAATTATGCTCACTCCATCGCAAAAGTAAAATATGAGATTAATTTATAATCGATCGTTAAATAACTAAGAGACGATAGGCATGAAGTCCTTCTCCCTGGTATAACAAAGTTATCATCTATCTGAGCACACCGCGGGAACATGAATTTCTACTACGCAGCTCCAGTTCCACATCTTATAACATTTAATTATCATTTTAAATGAGGCAATAAAGTAAGCCTTTATAATTAAGAATAAAACATTCAATAATTTAAATGTGTAACGTGTTACCCCCTTTTACTCATATTGTATAGATAATAATCACTTTTTTTTTTGAGAAAATAAATATATCTAAAGAGTGTATTTTTATTGGAATAATGCCACTCTGTTTTTCATTTATTATCAAAATGGTGTCATATATATTTTATATTTTAAAAATTATCTTTATTTTTTGACATTATTAGCAACTATAGCTCATAACTAATATAATATAAATATATGTTTTTTAAAATTACAATATAGACACTTCAATATTATATTATAAATTACTTCAATTCTGATTAACACTGTATAACAACTATAGTGTATAACTTTCATTTATCTCTAGTCAATATTGGCTAGTATTAGTCAATACAAGTCAACATAATCTTATAACAACTACGAATCATTGCAATATAAAAATTTTATTTCTGCTTGATACTAATTAATATTATGTTGCAACAGTTGCTGTAATAACTGTTATGAAATCATAGTTGTTATTATTGTGTAGCAGCCATGAATTTGTAATTGCTACTTAAATATCGAAAATAAAAATAATTTTAAAAACTAAAATGTAAAGAGGTGGGATAGGGGTTCTTTTGAAAATAAATAAAAAGTGTGTCACTTAATCTTTGCCTTTTTTTTTTTTTTTTTACTAATGTTATTATTAAAGCCCTAAAGTTTTATTAGGATTAAGTTTGT
>JBAMIE010000016.1:10134510-10145505 GCA_037177295.1 Kaempferia parviflora | reverse complement strand
CTCGAGCCTGATTTCGAGCTCGAAAACATTATCGAGCCGAGCTCGAGCTTAACTGTATTTGGTTCGTGAGGCTCACGAACATGTTCATTAAGAGACTCATTTATCTTATTTTATATATATATATATATATATAAGAGACTCATTTATCTTATATATATATATATATATATATATATATAAAATTAAATATAACATAAATACTAAATAAATAATATATTATTAATTATTATAGTTAATTATCTTAAACGATCTTGAACTAAGTTCGTTTAATTTTTAAACGAGTTTTTTTAGAACCGAGCTCGAGCCGAATTCGAACTATTAAATTTTATTACGAGTCGAGCTCGAGCTTAAAAACTAAAGTTCGAATCGAACTCGAGCCGAGCTCGAGCTTAGGGATAACGAACCGAGTCCAAACTCGAGTCTCTTACTATTCAATTTGGTTCGGCTGGATTACACCCATGGTATAATGTCATCTGTCTGGGCACACCGCGGGAACATTAATTTTACTCCGCAGCTACAGTTCGACATCCTATAACATTTAATTATCATCTTAAATGAGGCAATAAAGTAAGCCTTTATAATTAAGAATAAAACATTCAAATAATTTAAATGTGTAACCTGTTACTACCCCTTTTACTCATATTTTATAGATAATAATCACTTTTTTTTTTAGAAAAAAAATATATCTAAAGAGTGTATTTTTATTGGAATAATGCCACTCTGTTTTTCATTTATTATCAAAATGATGTCATATATATTTTATATTTAAAAAAATTATCTTTATTTTTTGACGTTAAGCAACTATAGTTCATAACTACTATATAACTATAATATAAATATATATTTTTTTAAATTACAATATAGACACTTCAATATTATATTATAAATTACTTCAATTCTGATTAACACTGTATTATAACAACTATCGTGTATAACTTTCATTTATCTCTAGTCAATATTAGCTAGTATTAGTCAATACAAGTCAACATAATCTTATAACAAATATAAAAATTTTATTTCTGATAAATACTAATTAATATAATGTTAAAAATTAAAATGTAAAGAGGTGCGATAGGGGTTCTTTTGAAAATAAATAAATAAAAAGTGTCACTTAATCTTTGCCTATTTTTTTACTAATGTTATTATTAAAGCCCTAAAGTTTTATTAGGATTAAGTTTGTCCAGGCTAATTATATATTTAGTGCTAAACCAAACTAAATTGATATGGTACGCTTTGAGCTCGAACTATGCTCAAATCAAACTTATTGGTTGAGTTCTAGTTGAACCGAGTACAAATTTTGATCTAGGTGAGTCATTTAGCCGCATTTGGTGGAATTTTAAAGTTAACCAATATAAGTAATATAATTATCATAATTTTTAATTTCTACAATGCCAGTTATTTTTCTTAGCATTAAATAATTTGATATCTTAATAATAATGTTAATTAATTATTAACTATCAATGTATGTGATGGTGTCCGTTTCATCAAATCGGGCTCCTCCTTTCCTCTTCCTCTTGTGTGACGTGGGTCCTTTGGTGTCCTTCCTGTCGGAGTCATGCAACCCCTTTGACGATCAAGTCAATGATGGGTAGAAGTGAGAAGCTCGTGTACCTGCGTGAGAGAGTGAAAGAGTTCAGAGAAGACGAAGAGAATTGCCTGTGTGTGAGAGATGAAAATCATATCGTCACTTATTTTCATGAAATCTTTTATAGCCGTAGAGGTAGAAGGTCCACATAAACTATCACGCGAGCCGTAGGTAGGCGACTACACAAGCAAGGTGTCATCTACCGACCAATTGCACGAGCAGACCGTTATGCTGGGGTGACAGTCGTTGGACCATACCTGGTCCAGTGCATATCAGCCGTTAGATCTGATCAA
Source organism: Kaempferia parviflora (assembly GCA_037177295.1). Taxonomy (NCBI): domain Eukaryota; kingdom Viridiplantae; phylum Streptophyta; class Magnoliopsida; order Zingiberales; family Zingiberaceae; genus Kaempferia; species Kaempferia parviflora. The sequence goes on along the minus strand of JBAMIE010000016.1, from coordinate 10,143,627 downwards.
GATGGATCAATACTTAAATCTTACCTTCGATCCAACGGTTGATATGTACTGGACCAGGAATAGATCAGGAATTATGATCCAGAGGATCCCAACTGCGTATTCTTGGTGTTGTCTAGTCGTTAGCCCGACGTCGCTTTGCTAGGGTCAATTTTGTGTCAGGGCCTGTTGGATGTTGGTCAGAGAGAACCTGCTCGATTAAGATTCCTCGTCGTCCTCCTGAAACCACCATGACCGCACAAATAGAGGAGGTCAGAGCTTGATGGGATCTTCTTGTTGCAAAGGGCGTAGACCTAGTGACAGGGAGATGACCCGATTGGGTTCACTCGGACGACATCAGTATGTTTAATTTTTGATATTTAATTTGTTATGTGAAAATTTTACATTATTGATATGACATTTAAAAATATATTAATTTGACATTTGAAAGTGTCAATAATTAGATTTAAGAAAATGTCATAATTTTAATGTGCAACAATATTGAAAGCAAGCAGCATGCTGAAAGTCCAGCCATACTCGAATTTTCTCTGATCCCACACAATCATAGAGAATACAATGGTAAATAAAGATGGTCATGAAATCTTGTCTTAAGAATAATCATATGATAGAACGAGCATGCGACCGAAGAGGAAGTCGACGAGGAATATAATTTGGGACATGAATGTTAAGTTAATGAATCATAGTGAACATTCTTTGCCTTTCAATTCAATCAAAACCATGGCTTAAAAGGAGAGAACTGAGTAAAGTTGGAGGGAAGGAGAATGTACCTGATGTGTTATTTGATCCATTGTGGCAAGTAACCAACTGATTTGTAATTAACCACCACTTTATTAGGAAGAAATGAGTTACAAGCTTGCAATTGACGGCATATCCTTCAAATCAAAGCATACAAATTATACGATCCCACAGTTCTGAAAGCTTTGGAAATGAATCGATTTAGATTTGTCTGTACACCATGAACAATAGGTTAGGAGAATCGTAGCTTAATTCTTGCAGCATTTTCTTACTCTATGACCACCCGAAGACAAAGTCTAGCACATAGACGAGTATCAGTGACAAGGGGTAGAGCAAGAAGGCAAGAAAGCAAGTCCACAGAGGGAAAGTCGTCCGGACACTGGTGAAGAGGCCCATCACCACACAGACGATCAAAATGATCAAAACTTCAGCTGAGAAGTCCCATGTCAGGTGTCTCACGTAAACCAGAGTCAAGAAGACAGCCAAGCAAAGGGTGTTGTTCATGGTTACCCCTCCATAGATCTGCAAGAGCAAATTTTGGGTTATAAACTGCTCATAATTGAGTATCCAGATTGACCGACCTTTTCTTTGTTTTGTCCCTTCAGTGTCCCAAATTGAGCTGAAATAGATAATATAAAAATGTACTATGCGACATATATATCTGACGAAATGGAATCATGCCTTCAAACCCATAGAAACTTGATAACTGGATTCATTAGCCTGTGATTTTTAGTCTATGATACTTAGCATTGAGGCATGTAACGACAAGGCAATGTCCAGCGGTTGCAGAACTAGATGCACAGAAATAAATCTAGAGCCAGACTCTACCAATGATAATATCCTACTTATGGGGAAAACAAACGAAAGAATAAATCACATCATTTGATTCGTAAAAAAACAAACCTCTGAGAAAGTGAGTGAAGAAGTTCTTTGTTTTTTTCGGCTGGCAAAGATAATTGATGAGACAGCCTCACTGGCGTTGGTAGCCAAAGGCATTGCAATGAATGATATGAAGAATGAAGGTATGCTTGTGGCAAGAGAAAAGTTGTCAACAGCGTCTACGAGCGGGTCAGCAAAAATAGCAGCAAGGACGGTTCCAAGTAGCAAAAGTAAAATGGCATTGGAAACTACCCATCCAGGATTATCAACGTTTTCTACAACTTCATCATTTTGATCGATCAGGCTGTCATGTTCCCCCCTTGCTTTCTGCACAAATTATAGGGTCATATTTGGTCTGCCAGTTTGCATAGTGTCATTGTAACTTAAGGTGGATATAAAACACAAGTTTACCGTGTGAAAATCGTCCATGAATTTTTTTGAGTAAGATGAAGCATTTCCAACATCACGTTTGGCCTCGGTAAGCCAATTTGAGATTCCCACAATAAACTCATGTTCTTCGATTGTTGAATTTCGTGATGTATCAAACTCATCCATGATTTTATCAACAGCATCGTCCATATCCAAATCTATTTCATCAACTTGGAGACCTATGATCAGAGCTCTCAACTCGGCACGTGATAGTGATCTATCTGAATCCATATCTAGTGAATGGAACAATCTGTGAACAAACATATTAGCTAAAACCAGTAAACATCTTACAATTAATCAAGAAAAATAAAAATGCCTACCTTTTAAGGACATCTACATTAGGTGTTCCTTCATTATCCATGAGTCGTCCAAGGGCATGCATCTGAGCACGTTTGAGAATTCCTGATATTACATGTTTGTGCTTCACATAAGCTAATCTTCGCCTCTGAATCCAAGGTTGAAATACCTGGCCCATAATACAGAAAAATCAAAGTTAAGATGCTTTTTCCTCATATGGTAGCTGAAATCATTATGGAAAAATCAATTATTGTAACTAACAACTCTAGGCCTAATTTGATTATTCATTGGAAGTAAGTATATCGGAAAGGAATTATTATTTTTCTACATTTGAGATATAGGAACAATATGGAACAAAAATGGAAATGATTTTGTACTTTGTGTCTTTCATTCCGATGGTAGGTAAAAGGTTATTATGGACACTTAATCAGGTAAGGTCAAACAAAATAAGTTGTATCTTAAATATTAGTTCATATCAAATGTTTACCTGATAAACACAATAAGAAACCAAGAGTACAACTGCAACAATAAGAGAGAGCAAAACTGCTAGACGTTGTCCAGAGGGAAAATTGAAAACTCGTGGCAGTTGCACTATCACAAATGGGATGATGGATATCACCATAATTCTCGCTGCATAGCCTGTTTCAACATCAGTTGAAACACCAGAACCTTCAAATAGGAGAAGGACAATCATTCTTCAGGAAGAGTGGACTTGGTAGTTAACTGATTGTCAAAAGTTAATCATGTATGAATATAACTCATTTTTTAACATAAATTCAACATTAGATTAGTAACGTTTTATAGCAGCAAATTTATTTACACTGTCTTACCGAAGGCAAATAGGACAAGATAACAGTATTCTTTAAAAAGAAAAAGGATGTCTAAATCAGGTTCTTATAATGTCTGTTTTGCTACAACGGACATGGAGATTCTCACAAAGAGAAAGGTCCAACAGGAATATTGGTCATAACAGATAGATTGAACCACAAAAAGTTTGAATCAATAAAACAATAGTGTATTCACTCATGCATGGGATGTAACATATCAACTAGAAGCAGAATTTTCCATCTAAAAAATTGCAACTGTCATGGAAAGAAAAAAAAGCAAGGTGATTAAGCTTCTTAGTCCCGCAAGAGTAATTAAAGCAGCAAATCTTCATATGAAAACTTTGGCCAAATTTCACTGAGGAAGAAGTGAAGAAAATTAAACTCTGTAGAATTCTCAAGTGAAAGGATGAATTAATTAAATAGGTTGCATTTTGTAATCATACAAAGAGAAGGATCTAAGTAAAATATTAACAGTTAAGCTTTACTAGAGCCAATAAAAGCTTCAAGTGGTAGTCCAAAAAAGATAAGATGATGCTCACCAAACAGACTGAAGATTTGTGTATCTTGTGAATCAATTGAGGTTGAATTCTCTGAAAGGTCAGATTTTCCCACAATAATACAAGAACCCCATAGAGTAGTAAGCAACATCACTGTTGATCCAGCAAGTAAACCCATTCCAATCGACACTTGATTTTGAGCAGTTTCTTTACTCCCAGAAATCCCAGATACTACAGCAAATTATTAAATTTACGTTAGAATGGACATCAAGATAACGAAGAGATACTCAAAAAAAAAAAAAAAAATCTTTGATTTTTTCAATTTTTGAATTACATAATTTCCTAAGGAAAAAATTGACTTGCTTACCACATAGATGCAAAATCAATTAAATACAATTGGTGATGCAAAGGGGGAAAGGAATCAAATGAATTTTAAATTAAACCTTTGGAAAGTATTCATTTTGGGTACCAAGTAATTTGGATTTTTTTTTCTTTTGCAAGCCTATCTTTAAATTTGGTGGCACATAGTATCTTTCTTTGGTAGGAGTTTAATGGGATAGTTATGTTTCTCTATTTACACTATTTATTTCCTATATTTTAGAATCAAACCTATAAAAGTACTTTTGTGTACAAGTAACATTCAATTTTTGATTAATGATACATTCCACTTTTTCAATCTCTGCAAGATTCTTTCGCTTTGTGTACTTTGCTTTTATCAATTTTGTGTAAATTTCAATTGGTTCACAGTTAAATGTTGGTGCTGTGAAAATTGGTACCAAAGCCAAAGTTCGCCGATCTAATTTAATTACCCTTTCTTCTCCATCCTATCAAGCTCCTTTGACACCTAAGTCCTCTTGCGTCAGCTAGAACGTATTGTTGTGTCTTTGTTGTGTCACAATAGCATTGTCGCCTCGTCCCCATGGGCTACAATGGGGCAAAGGATCAATTCCCGGCGGGCTTAGACAAAAAACCCCTCCCACCCCCTAGCCACTTGGCGGTCGGCTATAAACTGATCATATGATTTACCTCCATTCACATAACCAGAGGACGGGCTGTGAGGGGCGCCTGAGATGAGCACAATCACTTTTTGCTGCAATGGCATTGGAACTTCACGAACCACTAAAACCAAGAGGAAAATCTCACATCCTTATTCTTCTTTGATAAGCACGATTATACATACAACACAAGCGGCATCGTTAGCTCACCCCAACACCATCATTGTTCCCCATGATGACCAAATCCCTTTTGGAATTTATGTACGATGATGAATTTAATGCATTGGTGCCGAAAGTTACACCGAGCAAATCTCTAAATGAATCCTTAAAGACTCTATTGAGGCACCCAGATTGATCAAACAAGCATCCTAGGTCAATCTAAAAGAGCTCTATGTAATCCTCAACAAGACACTCTCTTATTAAGCAAAGCTGCGACCTAAACTCTTATCTAGAAGATAATGCCTACCCAACAACGCCACTAAACCTACTAAGGTCAAACAAACTCTCAAAAACCTTAAACTCACCCTAAAGATAAAAAATATGTAACCCTAAATGAGAAGGGTGTTATGTAAGGAACCTATAAATTAAAGGATGAACATTTGCCTTTTGCTTTTTAAGTTCCTTGGTGTTCCTTTTTTCACTTGTAAATAAACAAAAATTAAATATGCATTTGATGTTGTTGCCAGAAGATTCACGAAATAAATTTTCAAATTAAACCCCAATAGCTCTATTCAAATTCATAAGTCCACCATCCAGGAGTTTGAAGATCCTCGCGGCTTCACACTCATCCATAAACTATATGTGATGCGGGCGATAATGAAGGCGAAGAATATAGAAAGTGGAGGGGCAGCCAGCTCAGACATAAAAAGCTGACGTCATTTGTCGTCCAGGGCAAAAGCGCCCGAGGTCTACCTCGGGCAGAAAGTGCCCTAGGTCCACCTAAGGGTCGTTGTCGGTGAATGCCACCTTACCTCCCCGGGAATTCCGGTTAATATAATTATAATCAATTATAAGCCGAACTGTTCCATAGGATTAATATAAATAAGGAATTATGATTGGGTCAATAAAAGCACAATTAAAGCCGTGAAGCCAAAACGGATAAACGTGCGAACGTGCGCCCATAATTGCGGAAACAGTTACACGTATAATCCACGTCCCTACTGCGAATATAAGGAGGAGAATGAGAGACATGGTAACTTCTTCTAAACCCTAACTTTCGACACCACTCTTGATCTTTTTCTGACTTGAGCGTCGGAGGGGTAGACGCCGGAATTCTTCTGGTGTCCCTTTAACGTTCGTGTTATTCTTTTCAGGGTAAATTCTCTTTCTCGGGTCATCGTCATCGGCTGACTTGTCGCTTCCGGTCATTTAAGTAGTTCTCTCCGGAACAATATGCATGCTTAATCATCTCAATCTCCATAATTTTACGGCAAGCCTTGCACGCAGATTTTTTTTTTTTCCTTTCTATTTTTGGTTTTTTTTTAATATTTTCTGTTTTTTGTTTTTTTTTCTATTTTATTGATTTTTTAATATTTTCAAACTTTTATATTTTTCTTTTTTTTTTTTATTAATTTGTGGTCCAACAGGCACAACTAACGGACACCACTACCTAAGGGATTCACATTTTATAAGAATATTCAAAATCCTTAATACTGATAAAAAGAAAAATAAATAAATAAAGAGTATGTTTGAAGTAACAGCAAAGAGGGTGGTCTACTTATCCTAAGCACATGCGTACCTATCTGTCATACTTACTCAAAGGAAACAAAACAAAAAGTTGGAAGTTTTCAAGGGTTGAGAATCAACGTTTGACCGCCTAAGCGGCTTGTTACTTACGGAGATACTTTTAGTTGAGTAAGATATTTGCTATGATATCTGCAAACTTGTAAGCTATTTCATCGGAAGCGTGCAGAAGTCAAATTCAGAGCAATTTGATGACACATCGGCATAAATTAAGCTCAAATGATGTCAAGGCACGCGCAAGCTATGTGTGAAAGCACGCCAACATTTATGTCAGTTGTGAACGAAAACAAAAGGCAAACAATATCCATCATCTTCCAATCCTTCCATATCCACAAAAAAAAATAAATAAATAAAAATAAAAAAAAAATTGCTAAAACTGATCTTCTCGAAAAATCCAAAGAATAAAACCAAGATCGGCGTCTGGATTTCAATTTCTAGAAAACAATAAAAACAAAGTCAAAATTCCCTCGAATTTGTCGACAGACTACGAAAAGAAGGCACAAATTTCGCCAACTCTAACAAAAAAACCAACACAAAATGCATTAGGTCAGGTCGCAATCAACCAATTCTTACACTGTAGAAGGAAAGTCCAATCCCCTTTTCCAGAGACGAGGAAACGAGATCAGCGAGTTCAAAGGTAATAAAAGTAAAATTGATACTAGTTGAAGAGATAGACATACCCAAAATTAGCATTGCATCAGGGAGAGCCCCAAGAATCGGGAGGAAGAGTCCACCAACAATACCCGGCCCCATGATTTTGAGGAGGAGCTCGCTCCCGGAGGAGAGGTACGTCGCGGCCTTGTACATCAGGAACCCGTACACGACGATGAGGAACATGTTCCCGACTACCGTAGTGGTGCAGGGGAGGAATCCGTACGTCTGCTCGCACTGATCCGCGGCGAAAATCTGGGAGATGGTCGGACGGCGGAGGAAGGGTAGGAGTAGGTCTCGGGAATCTGAGGACGAGCTGGGATTGATTCCGTCCGAGAGCGGCAGATCGGCAAGGCCCTCGTCAGCCGGCGTCAAGATGGGGCGGCCAATGGCAATGAGAGGGAAGGGGGCGAGGAATAGGAAGAGGAGGAGGAGCCGAGGCGGCATCAACGCGAGGCTTGGTGCCATTGAAGTGCTAAGGCGAGGTGGTCGAAGAAGGAGCAAGCAATGGGGGGCAGACAGCTTTTACCTGCTCCGGGTCTTTTATAGTCCCTAATTCAGAGCACTTTTCAGTGAAGCCCATAATAATAACTATAATTTTAGTTATTTACCAGCCTCTAAAATATTCATTTCTAATAGATTCTACGTTCCCTCGCGGATGGGCTCGGTAATTACATACTTAATAAATCGTAGGGTGTAAAAAATTACATGGAGTATTTAACCTTTCGCCTGAGATTCTTTTATTTAAATCTAATAGGTTTTATATTTATATCTGTGGAGTGTTTAGTTGATGTAATTGGATAAGGATTAATTTTTAGTGAGTATATGTTTTCGGGAAAAAATTCCTCTCACTTCTAATCACTTGACGGTCGGATATAAGTTGACTCTATGATTTATCTCTCTTCATATAATTCGGGGACAGATTGTGAAAAAGTGTCTTAGGTGAACGTAGTCACCTTTTGTTACTATCTAATAAATTTTACATTTGCCTTTGGAGAAAAACTCCTTCCACCCCTAGTCACTCGGTAGTCGACTATAAGTTGATTCTGTAATTTACCTCCCTTTACATAATCTAGGGACGGATTATGAGAGACACCTAGGATGAGTATAATCACCTTTTACTATAATCTAATAGATTTTATAGGCTCCACGGGTTAGCGCAGTTGTTACCTATATGGATGATTGCTTCAATATGTTTGGGTCAATTTTTAGTCGGTGTAAAATATCTTTTTTGGTGTCTAACCTCCCCTATGGATCGTTGTACTAGGGTAAAATGTCCTCTATAATTTTCCTGTCTATATTTTACCATAAGATCAATGAAACTGAACCACTTAAGATGAGCGATATCACCCTCTACTAAATTCTACCCTCATTATTTGACTCAGTTAATATCTACGTAAGTGTTTAATCTAATAAATCTTAAATCAATTTTTAACAGTTATAAATTGTCTTATTACCTCATTTATTTCTTTCATGTAAAAGGTCATTATGATTATGATAGGATGAATTTATCTATCATGATTTTGTTGGGCCACTGATATCATCCATATCATCCAATATTTTTTATATTTTTTATATTTTTTTATTTTTTATATTTTATTTTTTTCTCCTGAATATTTTATTATTGTATCATAACATCCGTATAACAACCTTTAACTCTTCTAAGCAATTTAACAAAAAAAATACATTTAAATCTCATGTTTCATATTTTTCAAATTATCCTCGCCATCACCACCTTCCTATCCTCTTCCCCACCTCACTCCATTATTGTGCTTCTCACTGCCAATCGACTTCATCACTTATGCCTTGACTTTGATAGGTTTACACATTGGTAGGTTAGGCCGGAGCCTGTAGGCACAAACCATGGGCGCAAGGACGAGGCAAAACTAATAAGATAGAGTATGAGCACTAAGGAAAGGGGTGAAGGTTGGCACCATAGTTTGTAGAATCGCGATCCTGGATCGTAGGATCGTGCAGGATCGTGATTCTGCAGCCAAAATCGATCCAGAATCGTGCAGAATCGTTTTTCGCAGCAGGATCGCAGCAGGATCGGTAGGATCGGTAGAA
>JBAMIE010000016.1:10111368-10132009 GCA_037177295.1 Kaempferia parviflora | reverse complement strand
GAAAAAACTCAAGGAAAATCTCAATGACATTCACATAATGATAGGGCCCACCATTTCACTTTTTATGGGCCCCATCATTTTATGTGAGTGTCATTGTGATTTTCCTTAAGTTTTTTTCTCTCTACAAATCATTTCTCATAATAATTTTTCAAACCACAGAAACATTTTATGTAGAACAAATTCCTAGATATGAAACCAACATAACATTCTGAATATTAATAAAACATAGGTGAAAAAAAAAGAATCTTGTGCCTGTGAATATTTTGAAAGCAGAAGGAATGCTCCTCTTTTCTTTAGCCCAGAAGACAGCAGTTTTATTTGGCTTATAAAACCCTGGATCTATGATGATCGGGCGTGCCCTCTCATACCTGTATGAACCATGTCAACATTAAAAAAAACTGATAATCCTACAAGAAATAATAATAATAATAATAATTTTGGAGATTTTGATCTTACTCCCTCCAACCAATATCGCTCGTGTGCCTAATGAAGTTAAAATCTCTAGGCAAGTATGAAAAAACATGAAGAATATCTGCATACAAGAAAAGGAACAAGGCAATAAGAAACAAAGAGAAAGGCTAACCAACAAATAAAAAGTCATATTTTGGATCGAAACTCCTTTTTTTCGTCACTATGGAATCTCTGTCGAATCAGAACCCTGAAGTAGGCAAATAAAAAGGATGGAATTTTTGAAAAAGTAGAGGAAGGATACCGTCTTGGGGCATCAGAGGATAATCCTCAGCGCTGAGATTGATAAACCAGCTCCAATCCTTGAATTCCCTCAGCAGAACGGCAACAGCGTGGAGGGTAGAAACCACCACGGTCGGCCCCTTTTCCGACACCGGATTAGCGTCCTTCACCACCCGGACATTGCCTAACTCGAGGAAAGTGGCCACCGACAAGGCGTAGGTCACCAGATCCGCTCGCTCCTCGGGAGGCGAAGCGAGGTCGAGGTGGAGGACATAGAAGTTCCATGGGTGGTACAGAGCCTGCAGGAGCCGCTTGACGCGGCGTCCGTCGCCCCTGGTGCCGGAGATCAGGTAGGCGAGACGTGGAGGTGCGGGAGGGCGGATGTGTCCGGGGGATCGGTCGAGATCGGAGGCGCGGTGGGGTTTGAGCGGGCCGAGGGGTCGGACGAGGAGAAAGAGCGCGAGGAGGGGGATTGCGAGGAGGAGCACCAGCCACTTCTGCTGGACTGGGAAACCGTGAGAGACGCCATGGGGCCTCCTCATCGTGGCGGAGGGAGGCGGGGATTAGGGTCCCGACATGGGCGCCGGCGACGCGGCGGCGGAAAGGCTAAAAAGGGAAAGAAAAGCCAGGGTGGGAATTAGATTATAAAATAGAACGGGTTTTCAAATAAACCCCTAAACTATTGTTAAAATTAGATATAGCAAATCGACCGCAATTCTACAATTATTCTCCGTGTGAGAGCGCCATTACTGTCATTTTCATTATTAAAAAAAAAAAGGCACCTCTCTTTTTTAAAATAAAAATAAAATGTAATTCCAAGGTTTTTTTTTAATTTTTAATATTATTATAACAACTACTCATATCTTTATTGTATTTTTATTTTATTTCATTTTAATAATAAATATGTGAATGTATATATATACGGTACAAAATGTAAACGGTTGACCATGAGTGTTTAACGAGGACGGAATAAATTGCTAAGGATTGATACACATGCATATGTTAGTCTACTGTTAGACACTGTTTGTAAGAGATTTTGCTTCTTGAAAAATTATTTTTATAGAGATTATTCTGAAGTTTGTGAGAAGCTAAAGTATAGAGTGCTTAGAAATAGAAGCAAAAAAATTGATACAACGTAAAGTTTGAGAGTTTTATAAATAATTACTTCCAAACTTAATTTTTAAGTTAAATGACAATAATATCATTAATAAATGATTTGAATATTATATCAAAATTAAATTTTTTTATAACATAAATGTTTGAAAAAATATATGAAATTAATAAAATTATAAATATAAAAAATAATAAATTTTATAAATTATAATATAAAATATTTTTAAAAAATAAATACTTATAATAAAATATAAATTTTATAAATTCTATTTGCCAAGGAAGTGTGATGTGAGAAGTAACGTGAATGAAAAGAAAATTAAGTTAATAACGTGATGACAATTATGTAAAATAATAAATTTATTAAGGATATAAATATTATTTTTTAATTTGAGATCATAAATAAAAAACAGAAGCAGAAAAAAGTATCAAATTCTTACTTCTGACTTTTAAGTAAAAGTTATAGAAGCAGAATATGACATTTACAAACACTCAAAAATGCTTTTATGTAACTAGAATATAAAAAGCACTTTTCAGAAGCTCTCCCAAACAACCTTAATATACTATAGTAATTCTACTCCCTCAAAAAAAATATACTATCTATATTAAATTTAATTTACTCAAATAATTATTTATCGTCAACCAAACATAATGTATTAGAGCATCTGCATCGTTATGTTATTACATACGTTATAACGTTTCTTTAACGTTAAAACGAATGCAATTTAATGTTAATATCGACGTGGCAATAACGCGTTCATATCTATGAACGCGTTAATTGCCTGCGCGCACAGTAGTCAACTGTGCGTGCAGCGTATTTTTACTTTTTTTCTTTTTTTTGTTTTTTTTAATCTAATTAAAAAATATGAATATTTATTTAAATATAAATCTTAAAAACATTAGGATATTTATTAAAATTTTATTTATTAAAAATATTTATTTAATATAAAGTAATAAAAATAAAAATAAATAACGTTGGATATGGAAATTTTTAAAATTGTATTTATTTAATTTAAAATAAAATAAAGATGATTATTAATGTATATGAAAAAATTGAATAGATTAATATAATATATATGTGATATGTAGACCCCACAAATAATGAGGGTTAATGTTAAAACGAATGTGAGAGAATAAATGTGTTAATATAATGAGTATGTGGCATGTGGGTCCCATGACTTTTATGAGGTAGTGGGTGTTATAACGTTAAACGAATGTAAATGCCCTTATGACTCTTTGTTTTAGAACAACTAATCAATTTTGTTATACAGGAATTTTCCAAAACAATTTATTTAATTAACGATGATCTTCTGAGTCCTATTAGATGTGGAATTTTATTTTGTTCTAAAAAAAACTTACAAGAGGGTCCCATCTATTTGTTTTGGAATTTCTAAAAGGTTTAGGAGTTAGAAAAGTGCTCTAATCTGAGCCAGGAACAGGTCTATTTTTTTTTATCAGGGATAATTCATAATATAATTATGATTGAATCATGACCACGATTTAACTGTAATTAATTATGATTCTCTCTAATTTATCTTTCAATTTAGGTTGCAGTTTGATGAAATAGACAGTCAGAGGCCGTCCCGAGCCTCCCTCGCTCTGCGACCGACAACCTGGCCACCCGACTACCCCAGCGGTCTCTGGTCGTCTACTCCGATCTAAACTATAACCTAGATAGAAAGATAAACCTAGAAAAAAAACATAATCAATTATAATTGAATCACGATCCTAATCCGATCATAATATAATTATGGACCATTTCTTATATATAAAAAAATAGATCTGAGGGTATAATCTCCTCTAATTAGGTGAGGTTTCTAATTAGAGGTTATAGAAATAAAGGACAATGGCGTAAATAGGAGAAAAAAGAAAAAAAAATAGAGAAAAGTCGTATATTTGTTGGGAGAAAGATTGGGACTTTTGTTTTTTCTTTTTATATTTATTATTATTATTATTATTCTAAGGGTTTTGCGAGAGGGGGGAGGTGACTCGATGGATGTTGCCCTCTTCTCCCCCGCGGCTCTCTTTCACGACGACGACGACGACGACATCATCAATGAAGCGTGCCACGGTAAATCTTCTTCAAGTTCTCTTTTTTCTCGATCTTGTTTTCACTTCCATTATGTTTTTTTTCTTCTTTATTTCTTTCCCAGTTGCTGCAGAAGGGAAAGAGAGCCCTGACCAGCAGGACATTCATGTAGAGAGAATTCATTCCTTTCCCGGAACGGTAGTAATTCTCGCCTCTTGTTTGCCTTCGAGCTAACGAATAAAAATTCCTATTCTCTTGAACCTGATGCAATTTGCAATTTTTGTCTTTCACACTGAGTGTTAGAATGGTGGTTTTACTTTCTTTTGGTCCATTCTAACTCTTTACTCAGTTCTAAGTAACACGATATAATCCTTTGAAAGTTTGAATGAACAAAAAAATTATGCTTATCGTTTTCAAGTTTTCTAATGTTAAGATATTCTTCCTCTTGAAAATGAATTGGTACGTGTATCTTTTCTTGCCATTAGATAGTTGTCAAGTAGAGTATGAGTGAACTATGGGTTTAGAGCTAGATGTGCATCTTTTCTGATCCTAAATTATGGTCATTTATGTCCTTAATTGTGATTATAATTTCTATTGTCTCTCATATGACCATTTTTGTTATGAAGAATGAGTGTAAAATGACCCCTCCATCTAATATTGAAATCAGTAATTTATATACAGGAATATTCACAATGATGATTTGTTCTAAAGATTAGAGAAAAATAAAGTGGAAAAGAAAAAATATTTGAAAGTAATTATCTGTAAAGCAGATCCATTCAATATTCATTCTACATAGAGCTTCCTAAACAGCAAGTTTGCAACTTATGTTGACAACATTCTCTTTATACAAAATTATGTGGAAGGTATAGCATAAGTAAAAAGAAAGATGTTCATAAGTCAAGTTTGTTACTAAAAATTTGTGGAAGCCATGCTATTTCCATGGAGTGGAAGTTGCCTTTGAAGACATATTTGTATCTCAGAGGAAGTATGCTGGTAATCTTTGAAGACTATTCTCATTAGCATGTTTACTTGTTCATCTTTGTATCTTGGTCTATTGCAAATATTTTCTTTTGTTGGATTAATTTTTCTAGAGTTATTAAGTGTTGTGTTTTTTCATATGGTTATTTTTAAAAATCATCTATGTTAACTTTATGTTTAATGATTTGTTTATTACATACAGGATCTTATTATTCGAGAATTTTCATTTCATCAGTTAAATGCCAATTTATTATGGCCTGGGACATTTGCATTTAGCAATTGGTTAGTTGAAAATCAATCTCTTTTACATGGAACACGAATTTTGGAAATAGGGAGGTATGGAGCAACCCTTCTCAAGCATACAAATTTGTTTATGGAAATGTTGTGATTAAGATTGAATTAGTCCCTTTTTTTCTGTGAACTTTTCTACTATGAATCAATATTGAGCAACCTCATGTAGTTGAAGATAGGGATTGAATATTATATGGAACCATAGTTGTAGTTTTGACTGCCTGCACTTTAGTTAATCTTAGATATTTATAATGGGTAGTTATTCTAATTGTAGAAATTACTTAGAGCATACATTTACAGATATCAGCGACCATTCTTAATTTGAATCTATGATATGATTACCAGAAATTAATTTTTTTCTATTATGTTCCATATTGTAGAAGTTCAATTCATAATCATGCAGGTTATGTTTGTAAATTTTTGCATGGAGAAAAGATCACTTTTTTTTTTCTTCTAGTTTTACTGTGGATCAAAGGTGACTTCCAACCTCGTAGTTGGTAATGTGAATCCAAAGGATTCTTTAACTAGGGGTTCCTATTTAATTCAAATTGAATCAAACTGATTTTCATGTTTGTAATTTTTTCATAATAATGAGATGTAGAACATGTAGAAACCTATGTTGGATCGAGTGGATGCCGTGGTCTACATATAGAGGGCAGTGAATACCACTTCGTGAGTTGTTAGTGTTCTACAAGACAAATATATGCAACATAAATTATAAGAACATAAAAGATAAATGCAAACCAGAGTACTCTGACGATTTTGCATGGTGCATTAACCCCAAACTCTTATTCTACAACCTATGATCCGTTAGGTGGATCACTCTCGAGAATCTTTATATTTTCTCCTTCCTGATAGCACTGATGTAGAGAAACCTTTTACAGATTAGCAAATACAATATATAAGAAAGAAAACTTAACAATGGAGCATAAAAGAAACAGAGTGTGGGCATGTTTGCACTTGATGATATACTTCTCACTGCTCTCCTTTTATAGCCTTCTTCTCAAATCATGTTGTTTTGTTGAGATGGAAACTATCAATTGCTCTACAATATCTTATTTGAATCCTACTGTTAAATCTTTTGTCTTCGCTTGCATTTGAATCAGTCATTGTAGTATTATTCGACTAAATGTGCCATTTGTCAATTGAATCAGATGACTAGAAAACCTTATCTTCGGCAAAACGATCTTTAGGCGACTAGCAAACCTTCTATCCGAACCATCAGTACGGATCCTTATCCATTAGTCGACTGTAATTTCCCAAACATACTAACTTTGGAGTATTCACCAAAACCCTGAAACACTCAGGGTGTGATTTTCTCAACCGCAAGTCGATTAAATCCCAACCAGTGACTAGTTAACTTAACTTCAACTACATCTATAGTTGAGTCGGCTTGCGTTGCCATCTACTCTCATCCCTTTTATACAGGCCACTCTACTCACATCTCTCATGTAGTTTCTCCAAGCATAAGTCTTTTTCGTCAAGCTAAGTCCCTCTAATGCTCTAAACCCTCAACTCATGTCATCCTTCAGGTCTTCATTTATGTAGTTAATGGAGCATGCAAGCAATGGTCTTTGATCCGGTTTGAAATCAAGGGATGGGTCAATTCCCACTGGATTGTCTTTTGTTGACTTGGGCCACGTCGGCTGCTAGTAGATCCATCTTATTCAGTTGGGTCGACTTCGTAATGGATCGGGTGTAATTGCGGAGTGGAGCTGAGATGAATGAATTCCCACGAACCAACTCCTTCCCTGCCTCGTTGAGCACTCCGCGTCCGGGATGAAATAGACCAACTGGAGGTTAGAAGGGGACCAAGGCACACCTTGGTGTCGCCCTCTGACTGTCAAGATAGATTTGCGGAGAAAATGGAGAAAAGAGAGGAGAACAAGAATGGAGAACATAGTAAAAACAGTAGTTTTGCAGCCAAATTGAGCATACCCGCCTCTTCCTGTTGATATCATCATTTTATATAGAGAAGAAGAGACGTTTCCCTTGTATCGACAACGTCCCTTTCTTCATGCGACATCTTTATTCGGGCGGTTGTGTAATTCCGGCATTTGTAATTGCTATAACCAATGCCTTATTTTCCTCATTCGTAACCGGCGCCTCCTTTCTAACCGCCATCCACTATTGTTGCCAACCGTTAATCCCCGTTTTGTAACCAACACCTTCATGCTACTTCACCGACAAAACAGCTAACAGCTCGGGATCGTCACCCACTCGGACTCGAGGTGCTACGGTGCTCGAGATCGTCACCCACTCGGACTCGAGGTGCTACGGTGCTCGAGAGCGTCACCACTTGGGCTCAAGCATCAACCACTTGAGCTCGGGCGTCAGCCACTCGGGCTCAGGAATGCTCCAATACTTGGGCGCTAGAGTAGCACTGCCCGCTCGGGCTCGTGAATGCTACAATACTTGTGCTCTACGGTAGCATTAGCATTGCCCACTCGGGCTTAATACTACCGGTATTAGATGATCGGGATTCACGTTAACCGAGTCAAGGGATTTCGCACATGGACTCTATATTAACTGAGTCAAGGGAGATAGATAGATTGATCAATAGAGAGGTAGATAGACAGATAATGCTAACATTTGCAAAATGCAGCGTAATGAGAAAAAGATATTTCCTTTGTTTAGGTTGGTTTAGGTGATAGATAGCACAACTCAACCCTTTGTTAGACATAGTAAAATAAGAACGAGACATTTCTTTCTTGAAATATTCATAGCTTTTAAGAGGTGCATATGTAATACACAAGCGAAATAAAATTGAGATGAAGCACTAGGCGACCTTTTCTCTGACTGTTACACATATATTAGCACACAATAGAAGAAAGGAAAGAAACAAAATACTCAATCTTGATTGATGCGGCGCATCAGTACTATGCAAACATAAAGGCATAGTTGGAAAGAAGTAAAAATAGATGAACCAGCAAGAAGATTTTGTGGGATAGAAAGAAGAGGTTGCTTTGAAGAAGTTGGAAAATCTGATTTGAGCAGAAGATGAGAAATTGAAGATTTAAATCCATAAAACTCAAATATATGAAGTTTCAGTCTGTTGGATTCTCCTAGCAATATCTTAGTAGGAAAAGTTGCTCCAAAGAGTTGATACTATAGGCAATTTGATTTCTGAGATGTGGTTATTGGAGGCAAAACTACACGGCAGTAGAATAAGGAAGAAAAATGATGCTACTAAGTACCAACAAAAGAAGGAAGGAATTTGCTCAAAATCACAGATTAGTGATAGAGATGAGGTGACTTAGTTGTAGTGTGGTGGAAGGTTGAAGATGATATAAAACAGCCACTCTATGTATTGCTCATTTCATGGAATTGGATGCGTGAAGGCATCCTTGCTGAGTGCAGCGTATAGAAGAAGGGCTATTCATGTGAAGAGTCAAGCGAGTAGCAAGGTGTGGGTCACTTGAGCACTGAGAATTGAAGCTTGGAGAAACACGTGAGTGCATGAGGACAACATTAAGCAATTGCTACTTGAGTAGAGAAAATGGATGAGGGGAGGCTGGTGGCAACCTCACGTTTGGGTTATACTTCTTTGGAAAACTAATATACCTTAAAGTGTGGCTTTGGTACCATATAGAATCTGAAATAGGAAAATATTGTATTGCATTCGTTAATGAGCTAAACATTGATGGGTGTATATAGAGTAACCTTACAACTTCTAAATCTAGAACTACTAATGCGAGATTAACCATTACACCAATAACCATATTAATCTAATGCCTCTAGGACTATAATTTTTCTAAATCATTTAGTGTTACTGATGAAATTATACCCAAGATCAGTTAGGTTGAAGATTGAATTTTTTGATGTTTTGGTGGCTGTTATAATTGCAACTCCTTAGTGGAGTTTTCCAGATTGGATTCTGCTGACAACTGCTTGTCCCAGTCTGATTTTCATGAGTTTTGATGTCTTATTCTTCATGACTGTTTGTCTATAGCTAATTTTAACTTTTCTGAATTTTTAATTTGTAGTGGGACTGGAGCTTTAGCCATCTTCCTGCGGAGGTCATTTGGAGTAGACATCACGACCTCAGATTTTGATGACACAGAAATTGAAGGAAATATAGCTTATAACTGCAGAGCTAATGGGCTGCCTGCACTGCCACATATCAGGCGTAAGTTCCAATTATTATTTAGTTCATGATTCTACAATAGGCAAAAGCTCACAAGAGTTCAATGCAAAATCGTTTCTTCATGCATTTCTATCTGATAATACTACATTTTGGAATGTAGTATATTTCTATTTTATGTTTCATATGTTATTTCATTATATACATGGTTTCAACATGTGAAATAACAAACTTATTGGACATGGTGCAGAAAAACACATTTCAATTAGTAAAGACTAGAGTGCAACTATGCTACTCAAACACTTCATCTACTTCTTTGTACCTATGTTGAACACTTGACAGCAGTTCAACATTGATATTCCTATTGAGCAAGAGTAAAAACCTTTACAAAAAACGGATAATGAACATCTAAATCTGTCATGTTGGTTACCTGAGTTATGACCTTTGATATTTTGATTCTTCATCTAGTCCTCTATACGCATTCGGACATTCTAAGAACTCGCCAAGTTGAACACCAAAAGTTCCATTGATAGCATTTAAGATAATAACTATCTTAAAAGTTTAAGAGATACTTTACTGTGGTTAAATGACAATTGGACCCTTACAATATTCGGTTTTCATCTTTTATTAAGGCATTTGAGATCTAGATATACTTGAATATCACAAAATACCAAAGTTGGAACCTACACAACAGACTAATTAAAATTTATCACTCTAGATTGCATTCACGTAAATTTTGAGTTGAAAGAATCATCTTGTTACACATATTACTACCTTCAGATGAATATATTTTCTCATTATCTAGTAATGTTCCATGATATTGTTGTTTCTCTTGAAAAGTTATCTTTCCTTCATTACTCTTCTCTCATTCAAATTAAAATTGCGATAGATAAATATATATCTGGCATCGAGAAAAAAGTCATTTGCAGTTAGGCGTTAATTCAATTATCTAGATTAGTTGCACACCGTTTTTAGTGTTTCAAGCAGCTAGGATGATCGAGTCTGCTTATCATTAATAACTAGTGGCACCCTTTCCATTAAAGTCATCATGAATTTTGAATTGTTTGTAAGAATTAAATTAACAATTTAATTATTATAAAAGGGAAATATATAACATTTTAGAGAAAATTATATATATAATCTCCAAACTTATGATGAATTACTAAATTAATACACAAACTAAAATGAAATTCTCACTAGATCCCCTAAATATGTAACATATTGATGTCTCTTTCTGTCAGCCCAATGAAACCTAATGACATAAAGATCGAAACTCTGACACTGTTTGAGATTTTTTAATGAGAAATTGTCTTAATGGTGCTTATGTTGTGAAGGCCAGTAGACAGGTTGAGCAGCATATCAAGGAGGGAGTTTCAGGTTGTTTGGTACTCTTCCAAGGTTCATCGTTCTCCTTGGTCATATGGAGCCTGAAACGTTGAGCTCTGTGGTACAGTCTTGCAGATTGCCAATTATTTTGTTGTGGGTGAGTTCAATCTTGGGTCAGTAAGGATGGTTAAATTTGACTGTTGAGGGTCCTTTCTTGAGTCCCTAGAAATTTCTATCTTCAGTATAACTTAAGCATCAAGAATTGTTACTAAGGTCTGAAAAGCATAGTTCTTTTAGTAGAGGCTTCGAGCCAGCATGCTTCTGACAACCTCCAGTAGGTTCTAACTTTAAGTAAATGAAGGGCTTGCAATGACTGGTTTCGCACTTTGGGGCAGAAGGAACTTTGGCAACCAGGGTTTGCAATATTGGAACTCTACCCTAGGGGTTAATGTGGGATACTGTGGGCTTGAAGTTTTAGAAAGCGGACAAGATTGTAGATTGTGAGACCAGCTCGCCTTAGAGATGTATATGTAGCAGGATTTATTTTGAGGGAGTCTTTCCCAAAGTTAATCAAGTTGATGATGGAAGTAGGAAATTGCAGTTCACTATGAGGGTTAGACTTGAAAATTTCCCAATTCTTACAAATTAATGGTGCTCATCACATAAGTTCTTGAGGTGGTACTGATATTTGTAGATAAATTGCCAGTGTCCTGTGGTTCTTCCTCGGTAAGAAAAAAATGTTGAGTATCATATCTAGGACTATCTATTGGGTGGATATTGTCCATGAAGGATGTGACACAAACAAAAATTCCACTTCTATCTCTTGATAAAAGTAGGAACCCGTTGATTTTCTACCCCTATCTATGTAGAGATGTTTTAGCACCGTTTGGCAAAATAAACTCAGTGCACATGCTGTTGCAATAACCCTTTGTCTACTTCAATTCTTAAGAGAAGGCTACTAAGTGGTATTAGGATTTTGGAGAGATTTGATTGATTGTCACCCTAAATTGTTTAGCTGTTGGATGAGGGTGAAAAGGATCTGATGTCTAAAAACTCAAGATTTTTAATGTAGTTAGGTAGATCCTAGAAAGAGCGTTAAGGAGAGAGGATTTCAGAATACAATATTTAGCCGTAACCTTGTAAGCTTATCTTCAATATAGTAGAAAATTTGGGGGTATATTTTTCCCAATTGAACCCTTCCGCTCCAGTTCACATTGTATGAGGAGCATGGGTACTAATTTGTGTGGTTGCTTCATCAAACTTGAAATGAGAAACTTGAACGACAGAGTAATTTGACTTTGGAATTATTCAATCAAGTTAAGGGTCGTGGTAGGATAAGGAAACAATTTGGCCAAGAGAAACTCAATTTAGTTGAGCAACTTCGAATAGATTTGGGTGAATGGAGGTAATAATTAATAATTTGATATGCCATGAGAGGTGATTGGCCCATGGTAAACGTGAGGCCAGAATTCTAAGCAAAAGATTAAATAGAGCCAAAGAGTTGGAAATTATAAAACAAGTCCTAAACCCCAGATGGGGAAGAAATGTTGTTACTGTGAAATGGACAGCAAAGAACTTCAGTAAAAGAAATTCTAATCTGGGATACAATTTATAGAGAGATATTACTGCAAGGAGAGGAGAGAGAATAGTTGGGTGAATACTTTCATTGGTGGATATTATTTACCAGTATGTGATTTTTTGTTTGAAAGTTTTCTGCTTCTATTAAACTTCTAACACGTTAATTATCAAGATAATAAGTTTTTTTTAAACTGCTATAAACTCGGACTCAGTACATTGTAAGTGCTTTTCTGGAATGGACCAGGCAAATGTTGCTCATGATGGCGATAAATGTGTAGGTGAATTCTATTTGGTACTTAATAGTGATTCTGCTATTTTTGAGTTCTTCAGATACATGGGGGGACAAGTTTCCTACATCTGAACCGGACTGGGACATGATTATCGCCAGTGATATCCTGTTATGTATGATTTCCTCCCTAATTGCATAATCTATGCCTGGAAACTCCCCACTCACACCCATCCTCTGCTTGCAGATGTGAAACAGTATCCTAATTTGATAAGAACCCTATGCTTTCTCTTGAACAACTACAAACCCAAGGAAAACGTATCAGATGGTACAGTTTTGGCGATATCAGGTAACAAACAGAGAGTTCCTCCATTGTAGCTGACTCTTGTTTGCACCGATCATAATGCGCTTCGTTGATTGCTAGGAAAAGAAGTCAAATTGCTGTGGCCATTTTTTCTCATGAGTTGGAGACGCAGGCTTGGGGGAGAAGAGAGACTTTTTTTCAAGGATTGTGAAGATGCTGGCCTGACTGTGTATGACGCTGGGGCTCGTGTTTACTGCATCAGTGGGAAGAAGATTGCTTAGATGGTACAGTTCGATTTAGTTTTAACATCAGAGTGGATAACTAAGAGTTAATTTATCTTGACGGATCATTATTTAGATGATTAAGAGTCAATTATTCTAAAATTCTCGCTAGATCGAAAACACACCCTTAGTCTACATTTTTCCTAGCCAAGAAACCACCGAGTATCCTTTCTCACCTTTGTCAATCCTTTTAGTTTTTTTTTGGCAAATTACTAAACAACATAGTTGAAGTTTACTCAATACCCATTTTATCTCTTACCGTTACTGTCCTCGTTCCCAATTCCAACAATTGCTATAGTATAACAATTGGTAAATCTACCAATTGATTGAGAATGATTCTGTGGCCGTGTAATATTTCACCAATCGATTACTACACTACATGCTGCGGCAATCGATTGGTGGAATTTAACTTGATCGGAAATGAGTTGAAAAAATTACCGTGTTCAATATAGTATGTTAAATTGATCTTTGAGGGTTGATAGACCTAGAGAACTCGAAATGATAGAGAATTAGGTTATGTGTTCGTCTAGTTTTCCTAATCTATGCCCTCAAATATCATTTCCATTCGTCATATTGAAAATGATAATTTTTTAAACCGGCTAATGGATTCAGAGAGCTTAAAATGACATAAAATAAAATCAGGTCTTATGGTTTTGTCTTGTTAATTATATTCATGTTCTCAAATATTATTTCTACACGTTATACTAAGAGCAACATCTTTTTAATAAGAATTAGATTTTTTTTAATTGATTTAATAAGAATTAGATTTTTTTTAATTGATTGTTACAATGTAGCAATCGATTCAAGATATTATTGTGATAATGAATGGTGTCTGAATTGATTGCTTACTGTAGCAATCAATAAAAATGTAATTGGGTACATGATTTTATCATTATGATTTAAATTTTCCAGAACTTTAACTTACATGGTTTAGTAATTTGTCCTAATTTTTTAGAATACATTTTTAAATATATTATATCGTTCAATTGTTGGATGAGAGAGAAGTTTGTTGGGGAATAGTTAAAAATAAACTCTGCTGCTGCTCAAATTACACATGAACTAACAAGTTACACAAACAAAAAATTGATGAATTAAGGAATATCGAAATTGGGGTGTTTAGCTCTACGGACGTTTTGTACCGGCCATCAATTAACAAGTTACACAAGATCATTATGAAATTTCCATCAGGGTGAAATAATTCCCAGGCTCGTGAGGAACTGTTTTATGGCTCTACCACCCCATTGGAAATCATTACGCATGATCCCAGCCATCGACTTTAAGCCAGCTTCTTTAGGAAGATTTCTCTCTCCCCTCATCTCCCCATCAATACTCTTAATTTCTTCAGATTCGATGTCATTCAGTTGTCGAAAAGGAGCAACAGTCTCTTCTTGAATTTGGTTTCTGATTGGCCCCTCGGGTTCATCTCCATCCCCAGAGAACTGATCCATAACCATGCAACATATGGAAACAGATTTGTGAAGTTAACAAAGTGTTTGATAATTCTTCAATGGTGCAAGAAACAAACAATTATGTTTCACATTCTTCATAGTTTTTTAAAATTTTCGATTTCAGATTGTTTCAATGCATATGTTTGATCCATGAACATTTTATTTGCAAAGAAAATGGCACATAGATCTGTTTGACTTTAGGAAGATAGGAAATGCAGCATCTGCAGCAACATCATGTCGAAACATTTACCTGCGGCGAGTTGTCATGATCAGCCTCAACAGATTTGGACGGCGCATCAAGATCATTGACCACCATTGTTTCCTGTGAGCATATATTTGATCCATGAACATTTTATTTGCAGAGAAAATGGCACAAAGATCTGTAAACATTTACCTGTGGCGAGTTGTCGTGCTCAGCCTCAACAGATTTGGACGGCGCAATTGTTTCCTGTGAGCATATATTTGATCCATGAACATTTTATTTGCAAAGAAAATGGCACATAGATCTGTTTCGACTTTAGGAAGATAAGAAATGCAGAATCTGCAGCAACATCATGTCGAAACATATACCTGCGGCGAGTTGTCATGATCAGCCTCAACAAATTTGGACGGCGCATCGAGATCATTGACCACGATTGTTTCCTGTGAGCATATATTTGATCCATGAACATTTTATTTGCAAAGAAAATGGCACATAGATCTGTTTTGACTTTAGGAAGATAGGAATTGCAGCAACATGATGTTGAAACATATACCTGCGGCGAATTGTCATGCTCAGCCTCAACAGATTTAGACGGCGCATCGAGATCATTGACTGCCATTGTTTCCTGTGAGTGATCTAAAGCACTCCCAGATGCAGGAACTTGTGCCGAGTCAGGCACTGGAGTCTGGTCTTCTACTTCACCATTGTTACCACCAAAATTGAGCTCAGGGGACTGTGGTTCGTCGTCGACCGCAACGAGGAGGACTCCTCGATGTTCCTCAGTAACCCTTCGGCACCCTGCATCGTCCCAGTCTTCAGAAATGACAACGGTCTTGGTGGTTTCCCATGTTTGCAAACATCTATCAGGGCCAGGCTGCCAACTGATATCTCCTGAGAGGCCTTTGAGTATGAACTTGAACTGGATCGCCTTCCCGGCATTCACATCCTGATGCACAAATGTAATTTGTGTAAAATGCAAACAATTGCATATTGATTCGTGATGCAAATCGCCAGTCCCTGTCTCATCGATCTCACCAGCTCAGCTGTCCATACATGGCCGGCAGACCACTCCAAAGGAATCGCATTTGCAGGATCCCACAGCCCAAACGTCGGATCGTCACCGACGACGAAGAATTGCTGGCCGAAGAGGCATTCCTTCTGTAGAACAAACCTTAGCCGCACGGTCTTGGAGGAATCTGACAAACATTGTTGACTTCAGAAACAAAAGAGATTAGAACAGGCGATGCAAAGGCCTGCTTACTTGCGTTCTCGACAGGGGAATCGGGAGTGAGCGCATCGGCTTGCACCTGTGAGAATGTAAACGAGTTTAAATCAAGCTTTCGATTACAAACGAAGTGATGTGCTGCATCCTCTAGGCGACCTCAGATATCAATCAAGCAACAAGTTTTCCACAAATGGGTTGCTTTCGAAAAGGGTAATGGACTTCCTCTGAAAGAGACGGAGGAGGAAAGAAACGAGAAGGCTAAAAGACGAGAATCAGCCAAAAGAAGAAAGGGGCGAAAGGGTTGAGTACCTCGGACGATGCTGCGGCGAAGGGCAAAGAAGACGAGGAAGAAGAAGAAGAGATCGGCAGGATGATCGACGGCCTCCGTAGGGTTACAGAGAAGGCGCCGCCGAGCTCTTGGGTGGGAAAAGGAACCCAAATGCAGCTCCTCCTACCCCTGGACGGTGGAGCGGCGATCTTGGTGGCGAATCTGGCGTCGACGAGGAAGCCCCTAAGGCAGTGGCGCTCGAGAGCATCCATGGCTGGACCTCGCTCGCCAATCCTCCTCCTCCTCAAACTTTGTCTTCGGTCGTTGGATCGATCGAGAATCGGTGGGTGAGGCCGTGAGGGCGACGCATGCGAGAGAAATAGACGGCGGAGATGGAACGGGCGGGGCGATGGGGGACACCGGTCGGCCGTCGAGATTCGCCAATTACCAAACAGGGAAAAAAAAGCGCTTCGAAGTTTATTTATTTGTGGACGCGCGGCGAAACGGTTGGCTGGGGACACGGCACAAAATGACAACAAAACTTATTAACCTATACACGTTCGTATGTGGGATCATTCTTCTGACCGCTGTTTTTCCAAAGGCCTTAGCATTCTGAATTTACTTTAAAAATATATATATATACTGTACTTCTAAATTTATCAAAGAGTGCCCTAAAAAAAATAAAATCTTTAATTTACCCCCCTGTAAAACATTATTTCATATTTTATCATATCATTTTGGGTCTGATATTTTAATAAACATCAGGTTCAACGTGGACCTGATAAAATATTATATAATGAGAGGAGTAAAATAGAGATTTCATATTTTTTAGTACGCCCTTTGATAAATTTAAAAGTATAGTATATTTTTTTGATAAATTCAAAATCTTAGGTACATCTTTGGTAAAAAAACGATTCTTCTAAAGGATTTTTAAATTATATTCGAATTTATATTTTTTTTCTAATACTTTTATGGACAAAGGGATGAACTGAATTATTATTTTTTTCACCAAAAATAAATTAAAGATAGCTGTTCTTATAGGATTTTTAATGAGAAGAAAGTGGATTAAAATTTAGCCTTGAATTTTAAAATAATAATAATAATAATAATAATAATAATAATAATAATAATAATAAATGAAGCACCATGTGCTATTTTATGTGATTGGCTATTGAAATTGTTATTATTATGGTGGCCACAGATGGATCGATCAAATTTGACCTCGGTGAGGACATGCATGTTGTCATTTCAGCAACGTTATATATAAAATAGCAGCAAGGTAGTAAGTTAACGTAGTAAAAGTCGATTTACTCACTTCAGTGTTATCATCAATTTGTCTTTAGATCAATATAGAAGAGATACTAGTCATTAGTATAAATGATTAAAATATAAAAAAATATATATTTAGACGTTTCGAATTTTAACCTCAATATCTCATATAGTAATCTCCTATACTTTAACTATCGCAGGGATAACAAGGTAGCAAGTTCTCGTTCAAATTAGCAGCAAAAATTATACCAAAAAGCGCAGGCATTTTATGTGGTTCTGATATCTTCCAAGCTCAAGCTCCTGCTCTACAACTTATGATCCTGGATTACTTTCAGAATCTTTAGTACTTTGTGGAGAAACTTTTTAGTATCACAAGTAAAACTCAGGAATAACAGACTATTGATGTGAAAGTTTCTGATGTTGTGTTGTCTACTTTGTGGCCTCTTGAAGGGTTAAAAGAGTCTGCTCCACAAAAAATGTTTTCATTTAATTTTTAATATTTATGATAGAATGTATGAAGAAAAGTTCCTGAATCTTGAAATCCTTCTCTAAATACTCTTTTGAACAAGTGGATATTTTCCAATTGTCAGTTTCTTTCTCTGGTTCCTACATACTGTTGTAGGATACAAGAGAATGCTTTCCTATTTCAATACAATCTTTTCATAGGTTGTGCTGATTAAAATTTGTATATAATCTTTCATGATTTTAGAACTCGTGATGTAACATAATCCATGAGAGATATTATAGATTGGACAAGATAGTTGTTTACTTGAATCAAAGATTATGGTCTTATGTTGTGTAAAAATGCATCACAAGATAGCCGATAATATTGTATTGACAAATTTTTAAGAACAAGTTTTCGCTACTAATATATTTAAATATTACAAGTTTATTAATTATGCATAATTTGTCTCCTGATCTCACTAAAAAACTAAAAAAACATCTGTATAAAAGTGATTGTTCAGGTGTAGTTTCAATATCACTCTTGAAAATCAATCAATTGAATCAATTTAAACTCAACTATTTCTGTTGTCTACTCTTTAAGAACAATTTAGAAATTGTTCTTATTGCATAACTTTAGCATTAATTTGAAAAAATCACTACTATAAACCGCTCTTCATGATATAACTATTAGAATCAATCTTAAAATTGATGTTATTGGCAACTTTTAGAAGCGGTTTTGAGTCAAACGCTGCTACTAATAGTTTCTATTATTCTAAGTTTTAGGAGCAATTTTCAAACTGCTCATATTGAATTCTTAGAACAAAAGCTGGTGTAAAGTGCTATTATAAACTATTTCTATTGCTCTAATAATTTAAAATTGATTTTTAAACTGCATCTATTGCATAGTTTTATTATCGATTTGCATAAACGTTGATATAAATTGTTGGTTTGGATATTATGTTCAAATTTAGGAGTCTTAAGTTCGAGTTCTAATATCAACAAATATAAAAATAAAATAAACATTTGAACCAACGATGGGACGAGCCCGGGGTATAGGAACGGCAATAAGAGGAACGATTTTTAAACCGTTTGTAAAAGTGTAGGAGTGGTTGAAAACCGTTATTAAAAGTCAAAAAAATCACTCTTATATGAGTATTTTTTTTATTGTCTAATACATACACAATCTAAGTTAGCAGCTATTTTGAAGTATAATGGTCCCCTCGGGACGGCGCGGTGATTAAAGGATAGAAGGTTGTCACATGAGGTCTTGAGATCAAAACTCGGTACGTTTGAGCATGCCCTCCCCTATGCCTTCTCCATATTGACCCAGGAACAGATTGACGGGGATACCTTCCTCCATGTTAACCCAGAAATAAATTGATGGGATGCTAAAACGAACAAATCACCTTTTACTCATTATGATGTGAAAGTATATAGTTTTGACAGTTTCTGTCTATCATGTCATATTCTTACATTATCAAATGATTCCTTTTGGCAAGGTCGGCCATACTCTTATAAACACAGTTGTATTTTATAAAAAAATAAATAAATTATCAGGTATGCTGGAAGAAAGAAGAAAGTAAATATTTTGAAAGTGCTATGTATGTTTATTAACCTTCTGAACTAAGAAATAATATTATGAATAATTACAAGGATGCTAGTCATGCCATCAAGGTTTCCACTTATTGAGTTTTCAAATCAATTGTTCACCAGAATCACCACATATTGAAAGTTTAGATTTTTATAAACAAGTGAAAATTTATGATCTCTTCACACATAGTTACCATTTATTATTATTCCTCACATTACCTACAAGAAACATACAACATATCCATGAAGCATAATTATTACTTTTACCATTAATTATTCACTCACTTTATATGAACATTATATGTGAGAATCTTTTTGAAAAACTCACACATAATATATACCTTCAATAGAAAATTATCTTCGATATCAATTTGTAATAACATTGCAAAGTCTGATTCAGTTACCATGAAATTTCTTCAATTTTACGCTCCTAATATATGATAATAATTTCATCTAGCTTACTGGTTATCAGAGGATCAGACGTTAGAGGATGTACTATGTATTTGTCGTATAGTCGAAGCTCGTAAAGTCTAACAAGACATATAAATGGTATGTTCAGATGGGAAAAGGCCAGAGTGTCAGAGGCGGTTTACCTTTTGCAGGAGATGCATCGATATGTGTGTAAAGTTGTGAAGCTCACATTATAAATAAGGGTATTTAGCTTCCGAGTATGCGCACAATACCCACATGCTGCTCATTTCTACTGCTTTCCCCTCTTCGAGTAGCACCCCTGACTTGAGCGTCGAAGTACCAGAACTGGAGATCCCTTTCTGACCTGGTCTCAACGTCTTTTTTTGTGAGCTCCCCTTTGATGTGCATGGCTTAAGATCGGAGCGCACCATCTTCAGAGTCTTCACTGAGTCAACATCAATATCATCACAGATCCATCAACGTCCATTCTCCCAGTTTCCGACAGAAACACATTCCATACTCTACACCACGAGAGATCAATTTGTTTTTGAATCATTTTCTGTCAAAGCAAATTTAAAAGTAAGTGACATAAAAGTAAATTATATTACAAAACAACCCACAATGTAGCACATCTAAGTATAGAATTACATAAGAATGGATTATAATTAAAGTTTAGAAGTGGCATGCACAATTACTTAGATTTATTTTGGTTAAAAATTAATTGCTTTGATAGAATTTAGCATTTAAGCTAGCGGTGTTTGCCATCTAGGAATCTTTATCATAATTCTTAAGGTCTGTCTTTGTGCTCAAACTGCAATCCTTAAGCAGCATGCACAACTCAAAAATTATGTAAACAAAATTTTAAAATTGGACAACACATTTTCACT
>JBAMIE010000016.1:10001015-10037551 GCA_037177295.1 Kaempferia parviflora | reverse complement strand
TCATTCTTAAAGTATGCCAAATAGTTTAAAATAGTTATCTTATTTAGTTTCTAGTGCTTTTGTTAAGTAATAAAGGACTAAAAAAGAGAAAATATATGGACATGTAAAATGAGAGCAGTTTGAGTTCAACGTTTTTATTCGACTAATTAGTAAGTGAATGTTGAATCCCAAATTATAAAAGTTTTGAGGGAATTGGTAGGTATTTAACAATCATGGTAAATGATGGTAATCGGATTTACCCAAGAGATGTAGTGGATTCTGTCAAGCGATATCATTGAATTTTCTTATTTGAAGGCCGGATGAATATGGTCAATCAATATCCTCAAGGTCCGCAGAGCAATCTTACTGAAAATTTGTAGAGTAGTCTTATGTGTTTGTCGGACAATATTCGTAAGGTTTGCGGGGCAATCCTACTTGAAATTTGTAGAGTAATGTTATGTGTTTGCCGGATAATATCCTCAAGGTCTACAGGGCAATCTAACTATGTGTTCTGCAGAGCAATATTATGGGACGTGCTGAGTAATAACTATGCGTTCAGGGTAATGTTACAGGACGCAATGAGCAATAGCTATGTGTTACGTAGAGTAATGTTATGGGACGCACCGAGCAATAACTTTGTGTGATGTAGAGCAATCTCATTGGATTGGTCAAGTAATAATGAGTTCATAGGGCACTAATAGGGGGCCCACAGAGCAATATTGTTGGGTAAATACTTCATCATCAAACATTTGATTATCAATACATGCAATAACTAAAGGGAGGGATGTCAAAGATGGTTCCCTTGATTCCCTCTTCGTAATACTCAACAATCGATTAATGGTGGATGAATAATGATTGTTAGAAATGGTCTCCTTTGAACCTTCTTCACTTATGTCACTGTAAGGGATTGAGAGTACAATAACGAACTATCAGAGACTGTGTTTTCATTGACCTAGTTGAGAAGAAGTGGAAAGACATGAAGATGGGTGACGTGGATATTCCTTTTCTGATAGCTATATAAGCACTTCGGACGGTAACTCTTGGGTAGGTTGGTCTTTTTTTTCTCGCAGGCAGAGACAACTCTTCTCCACCAAGTTTTTTTTTTTCTTTTTTCTTTTCTATTCGACTAAATAGTACCAACTTGAGCGTTTGATTACAATCTTGTGCTTGGTGTATATTTTTTTTATAAGAAATGTAATTCATTTTATTATTAAATGATAAAAATATCCTCTGCTGACAATGACAAATTGAGTTGTTGAGGTCCAAATATAAAAATCGACGCCCTAAAATCCATAAATGTCGCTTTCTTCGATGAGACATTTGAATCTAATAGCAACGCCATGAGGGGTTGACCTACAACGGCGGCGAGCGACGATGGGCAGAAAGCGGCGACGACGACTAAGGGTATATTTAACATTTAAATTTTAGTTAAATATTGAGTTTGGAATATAATTGGATTACATGTTGATGGCTTGTAATTCAAATTATAAAACTTTATTACTTTTTGTTATCCAAATTATATTATATTATATTACAACTTTAAAATTATATTAAAGAAGTAATCAATATTGTAATATTGTAACATAATCCCTCACCAAACATAGCCAACATAATCATGATAGGAAAATTCATCATTTGACATAACATGATGGGTTGGTAAATCAGCACATCCGAGCATATACCTACTCTATATCTTGACCATTTGCACTTATGGCTAGTAGTCACCCGTGGTTTACCTCCTCCATGTTGGCTCTGGGACGGGTCGGCGGGGGCTCTGGGGCGAGCGATTCGCCTTTTTGCCACATGATGGGTTGGTAAATCGCCAATTTAGTTCAACCTAAAATGATTGTAGGTTAGGCTAACCAATCTATAAGCCCATTAAGCTAATTAAAATTTTTATTTTGTTTCCTCGGGGTGGTGTGATTGTTAAGATATGAGAGATTACCACGTGAGGTATTGAGGTCGAAACTCGACGCATCGGAGCATACTCTCCCCCATGCCTTGACCACTTGCACTAATAGCTAGTAATCATTCGTAATTTACTTCCTCCGTGTTGGCCTAGGAATGAGTTGATGGGGTGTTGGGCGAGCGAATCGTCTTTTACCACATAATTAAAATTTTAAATTTTCAATCTGTAGATCTACCGAAGCCTGCAGATCAATTCATTTGGATCCGTAATCTGCCCGAGACAGTCTATTTGTGCCTACTTTAAAGAGTTTATAAAATTTAAATTTATCCATTTAAATTATTTAACACGAAGGCTAATTCGACTGGCAGTCTAAATTGATAGCTTAAAACTTTTTAGGTGAAATTTAGTTGGGATGCACGAATGAGAATGAGTTTTATAGTAGACTGGAATAAGAATGAGTTTAACCATTTCAATGCTGCTATTTAGTTTATAAGCTTTGATAAAGTATGATTACCTATTTATAAAATTATTATTATTATTATTTTATTATTCTCTCTTGATTATCTATTTATGTTTTTTTAATGTTTTTTTCCATTTTTATTTTGTTTTCATTTTTTAAAATTTTGTTTTCAATTTTTTTATTTTTTTATTTTTTTTATTTTTCAAAATTTTCAACCTTTTTCATTATTTCATTTTCCCCTATTTTTTTAATTTTTTTTTTCATTTTACATTTTTTTTCATTGTTTTTTTTCATTTTTTCAATTATTTTTTCCTTTTTCAAAATTTTTTAAATTTTGTTTAAATTTTTCATTTTTTAATATTTATTTATTTTATTTTTTTCCCAACGGACGACTGTTATCAACGTCGGACAGAGATCCAAGATTGTTATTGTCAAAGAAGGATTAAGAGATTTCTAAATCTACCTATATAATTGAATTTTATTGATTTTTAAATATTTAAAAATAATTCTATTTCCTTTATTCTCAAACCAATTAATCAAATTCCATTCCACCGTTCCAAACCCTATTAAATCACCTTATTTTCTTTAGAAGAGGGTTTCTAAAAAATATTAACACTCGTTTTCCTGGGAAACGGAAAAAAAATCTCGTATCGGAGAGCGATTTGACCGTGGTAACCCGGTTTGGCCCTGCCTACTGAATTCTGATTCCAACTCCACGACTTGATCGCCTGATTGAAATTTCTATTCCCAGTGCCCGCTCTAGGTATCTTCTTCCGCTTCTCGATAGGCAGGTCTTAGATTTGCGATTGGTGGTATGAATTGCCGTTGAAGTCGATGATATAGCACCAGATTTGAAACGTTTGAGGCGGAGCCGCGAGTGATGGGGCATAGCTCGAAGAAGAAGAAGAAGCGAAGCGGGGGAGGACGGGGCAGGGGTTGGGCGTCCTCCAAGGACTCCTCATGTGCCGCCGTGGTCGATGAAAATCTGCTTGCCGACGAGCTGATTGTATTGTGGGTTCCGTTTCATCCTTTCATTGCCTTTGTTTCGGCTTGTTATTTACAGAATCAGAGATTATACTTACGTGAGAAATATCATTGAGAAGATCCTAGTAACTAAACCTTGGAAAGTAACTTTCTATAGGAACTGAAATATCTAATTCTGTTTAGTTTGGTACTCTCGTGTGCCATGTCATGCATGCCAGTCGCCATGACTGACCAAGTTGTGGTTAGTGTCAACGGCCCTTTTTAAAGTATGAATCCTATTTAAACTTTCCTGTAAGAATGTCTTCAGATGTTTTTTCTGAATGATCCTAAAGTGAAAATTGATTCTTTGGGTTAATAATAGTTTTGTTGACTGCACTTAATTGATGAATTCTAACCCGTGACTTGCTTCCTATTTCAGGAACTCAATATTCCAGGATGACTTCAAAATCATATCTGAACCACCTCATGCTTCTTTTTCGATAAAGCTGAGGTACTTGAAAATTGTGGCAAATTATTGTTATATTATCTCCTCCGTTCCAATTTGTGACAATGTGAAACAGGCCTTACTCAAGCGATATGGGCTATGATGATCTCTATGTTTCTGCTACTCTCTTGGTAAGGTTAGTACAATTGTTTTGCAGTTTGGTACTCCTTTATCAGCACCTTCTAACTTTGTCTGAATCTTTTTAAATTTATCATCTTTCTTTGCTTGCAGATGCTTACCTGGTTATCCATACAAATGCCCCAAACTACAGATAACCCCAGAGAGAGGTTTGTTAAAAGAAGATGCTGATAGACTCCTTGTTTTGCTTCTTGACCAGGTCAGAGAATGTTAGTGCTGACATCTTAAACAATTCTGTAAATGATCATAATCATTTAGGAATTGACACACATGAATGACGTTGATTTTCCTACTTAGGTTTTCTAAGTTAATCATGCTGTCAAAAGAGTTACTAGTTAGTGCTGGGACATGAAATGTATTTGTTGTTTTCTACTAGTAAAGGACAATCTAACCTACTGTCTGATGATAAAAAGGAACAGCATATATGCAGACATTATCTACTCATTTTAGGTCATATGATGTGAACATAAATTTATTTCAACTGAATCAAGTATTTGCATTGAGTCACAGTACACAGTCGATCTTATGACTCAGGTAGGTATGGCTGTAATTTCCTATGGATGACCATCCTTTTTGTCACAGCTGGTATTTTTTTGAAATTGAACCCTAGAACATTGCCTTCATTAAGTTTAAGGTCCATTCAGGTGAAAATTAAGTAACTGATGATTTCTTTATTTGCCTATGCCCTTGTTAGTTCATATTTTTAAATCACTCTTTAGTAGGGCATTATTTTTTCATTCACTGTTTGTAGCTTACTAGCTTGATCATTTTTGTAAAAACATTATTACCAAAAAGAGTTGCTAGTGGATACGAGTACTCTAATGAAGGCTTCTGATCAGATGGTTATTTGTGGGTTTGGACAAAGGCTCGAGATGTTGCATTCATGATAAACAATTATTTAGGAGTTCTGACAAAGGTTCTTGATCGGACTGAAAAAGTTGAATTACTGCTTGATATGAATTCAGCTGTTGAATCTAATATGAAAATTTCTTATTAGAGGCTGGTGATTTCCCATTATACTGTTCGAAACTGTGGATGGACATGTAAACTATTTATGCACGGATTACTTTAAAGTCAAGCGACATACAATAACTGTTGGAACTGGCACCGATCACAGAGGAGGATGTAACAGTATAAAGGAGGCCTTTCAATTTATAGTCTATTTTTTTTAGTTGAAGATAGCAAGTCCATGTGGGTCCTCTGGGTATATTCTGGGGCAGAAAAAATTGTACGATGCAAGTCATTTATGCACAATAAATTAGCTTGATGGAAATCATTTCTAATCTTCATATTAGTAGTAAAACAGCCATTTACAAATGCTTTCTGTTTTTCTGTTGTGAATTTATGTGATCCTTGATATCAGGCAAAGGTTAATGCTCAGGAAGGACGGGTAATGATTTTCAATTTGGTAGAAGCAGCTCAAGAGTTTCTATCTGAAATTACTCCTTTCAGCGAATCACTTGAATCTGTAAGTCTGCATAACATGATGCGGGTTTGAAGTCTGGTTTCACGAATAGTAATCCATTAAGACTTAGTGGTCATTTTATTTTAACCCTAATTTCAAATTTTCAATATTGGCTGTCTTTTTCTTTGTATTGCTTCCACCGAAGGTTTAAATTTTCCACTTAGTTTCGATATTTGACCGGAATGATACAGTTTCGGTTCCTTATCACTCCGTGCCAATTCGGTTTCGGTACTTTTCAAATATAAAATATATTAAGTAAAAATATTTTTTATTAATATTTGATCGTTATCGATGACATGTTGAATGATTTTATTAAGTTTTGATATTATCTCATAAATGTTTGATTCTATTGTGTAAAAGTTGATTTAAGTTAATTAAAGTGTTAAACTATATTTGATTTAGATATATTTTGATAAATTTATAATTAAATCCAATTTATATATAAAATAATTGCTTTATTAGTTGTAATGCATTTTATAAAGTTA
This sequence comes from Kaempferia parviflora, assembly GCA_037177295.1. Taxonomy (NCBI): domain Eukaryota; kingdom Viridiplantae; phylum Streptophyta; class Magnoliopsida; order Zingiberales; family Zingiberaceae; genus Kaempferia; species Kaempferia parviflora. The sequence continues at coordinate 10,031,647 of JBAMIE010000016.1, read as the reverse complement.
GAAATTATAGTATATTTAATTTTTTTTATCTAAGAAGGGAAAAGGATAATCGTTTTTAAAGAGGTTAAGAGGTTTTGTTTTTCCTTTATTTACCTTAAGAGGTATTTTTTTCTCCTTATTTATGTTAATGGAGAAAAACAATAATGAATGAAAGATGAAAAAAATTAATAAGGAAGAAACAAATTAATGGATAAAAGAGAAAAAAATTAAGAAGGAAAAATTTAATAGGAAAAGGAAATACCTATTAAAAAAAATAAAAAATTAACCTTTAAGATTTAAAAAAAATTGCGGTTGCTGATGTGACTGCTCCTTGCGGAGCTTGTGCGCCCCTCGGAGGCCACGCAGGGTCGCGACACCCTCTGCATCATCACAGAGACCAATGTGGGGGTCAAACACCCTCCACGACCTCGCGAGGCCGTCACAAGGTTGCGGTGTTGGTACTGTGTAGAAACAATAAAACCTGAGGTCGCGGTGTTGGTACTGTGCCGAAACAATAAAACCTGAGGTGTACCGATGACTTTAAGGGGATATCTGTAAACATACATTAAACATACATTCTCCATTTTCTCCATAGTCAAGGATAATGTTGATTTCATTAAGAAACTCATGGTCGAGGAAAAGGGCTAGATTGAGACTAAGAAGATAAATCAAGTTGCCAATCAGCACAGGTAATAGTGTTGGTTGGAATTGAGAATTGTATTGAACTGTAGATGTCTAACTGAATGGTTCTGTTTTTTTTTTTCTTGTACGTCTTATTATATATTTTCAGAGTTTTAATTTTGTTTTGTTATTCCAGTGTTATCAAGCACAATTACATGTCTATTTTCTGTTATATGGTGGTCCATAACTTAATATGACTATAGCCATGGCTGCTGACTATAAGCATGTCTATTTACTATGTCATCTGTCTCTCTTTTTCCTCTAAAATTTGAGTTTTATATTCCAGTCTAGCTAATGTTGTGTTCTACTATGGCAGATTCCTTATGTTAGTTCTTGCATTAAGAGTGAGGAAGCAACATCCCAGTTTGACAAATACTGTTATTCTCATGGGTCTTCTGTTTATAGTATGGTTGACCTCTACAGCGACTTGTGTGGTAATGATGTAACATTGAGTCATGTCAAAAAAGCTATGAATAGCAACTCTAGCAAAATATTTAAGATAGAAGTTAGGCAAGCCAATCTGAACGACAATAATATCTATTTGGATTCTCATATTTCAGCTAATCCTGAAATTCCTGTCAGAGATGATAGTTTGCTGCAAAATAGGAAATATGAAGCAATAAAACTGATAAAACGTGGGAATTCACCATCAGCTTCTGTAAAGCTAAATGTTGTTGCAGAAGGTGACAATGACACAATAAGTTCATCTCCAAAGGCTTCTTCTATATCAATGTTCCCAGATACTTTGCAGACTATTAATGATAGCACAAAGCATGAGGTATGGAAAAAAGTTCATTTTTTTACTTATGAAATGCTTGCAATGCCTCGAAAAATCTAGAATTTCAAGTGCTGGCGAACAAGCTTATTGGAAAGTATTCTTGACACCTTGACCTTTTAGTTTACACTGCTTGTAAACAATCTTTTGTTCAGTGTGCTGCATTGTTGGCCCCACAATCATCCTAGCTAGAAGTTTGAATGTTGCCATGTGTCTGGTTTGCAGTAGGTGACTATAAGTTTTTAATTTAGGTAGCAAAGTAAAAATGATCATCAAAATTTTATGTATTTTTAGACTGATAAAGCATAGATGGTTTAAAGAAACAAGTATCCAATTTTGAAATGATAGTACCTTAATCCATCCCAACTTGAGATGCCAACTCAGTAACCTGGTGAAAGCACATTCAAGCAAAATTTAAGTTACCACATGGTAGAGTTGCCACATCATGTACTACAAGCATGTGACAGTTAAGCTTCAAATTTAAACTTCTCAATAACACCGAAACTATCTTCTTTAAGGAAGTTCAAGGTATGGTTGGTTGGAAAATTTAGAGACAATTTGGAATGACATTATTATCATAAAGCTGGGTCAGTCTAAACTATAGGAAAATATAAACTATAATTCATTTGCAACATAGGTTTGACATAGTCAAATCATGACCTGACTCATTTTGTCACAGTAAAACATCAATACCTTTACAAAATCATTCCAGATGGCCAAGCCTGATTCTGAAACCAAGATTTAAAAACTTTGTGGGAAGTTTGTGTTTTCCAGTACTTGCTACATGTCATGACATTTATAAAATTAAGTTTAAAAATGCATACTGTTAATTCTTAAATATATTGTGCTCAAAGCAGGCTAGTGTGGAAATCATATGTAATTAGTAATTCATGACATTTCATGTGATATTTGTTCAACTTCTCACCTTATGCTTTGTTTGAGCATTATTAACCAAACTATCTTGAATCTTTGAATATCCACTATCATTGTGTTTTTCTTCATTTAGCATGATATTTATTACATGTTTGAGTAGTTATCTGTTGGTGGAAATCAACTTTGAAACACATCTCATTTATAGTTTCTGAAGTTGATTGACATATCTATGGTTGTTTTCTCTACTTTAAAAATATCAGATTATTTATTTCAATTAGTAGAATATTTGCCTAAGATCACTGTTTTAGGATGATGTACCACATGATCTCGACAGGACATGGACCTTAGAGAGCAGGTAACCGAGAATGATAATTTCGGTTCAGATGATTTATGCTCAAGTTCATCTAGCTATGCTTCAGTTACAAGTGATAATGATTCTCAAAGTAGAGGAAAAGATCTTCTTCTGGTGATCCTCTTTTCCAACTATTGTTCAAACTTCTATATGTAGAACTTTTAACCATATTTCTTTGTCTTTCATGTCAGGTACATTTACTTCGCATTGTTTGCTCTTCAAAGGAATCACTGACTAATGTTTTACCAGAAATATCACTGGAGTTAAGGAAAATAGGGGTATGTGTTCCTTATGCATTTGCTTCACCACTGCCACAATCATCTCCTATTTTCGTATGTTGTTTTTAATTTACTATTTAATTTAGTTTGGAGTTTGAACAGGTTCTTTCAGAATGGGCTAGGGATTTGGTTGCTGCACCCTCTTCAGAATTTACTGAAGCATTTAATAATGCATTTGGACGACAAGTTGTTAGTTTGTGTTGTGAACTTTTGTTTCAATAATTTGAAGATTGAAAAATTTGGGGGTTAGTTCTTTCTTTTGCATGCTTTCTTATAGGCATCTTCAAGGTTCTCTGAGTTTTGGAGAATGGACAGTAGTTCATCTAAATCAACTTCACGTTACCTAAGTGACTTTGAGGAAGTTCGCTCACTTGGTAAGTTGACCATCCAGTGCGCAGCATGCATGTTCTGTTTGCTTCTTTGGCTTTAGTTTTCATCTTCTATATAGGAATCTATGAATTATAAAATTAATGGTGTTTTTAATGTGTATGCTTAAGCTTTCATGATGGAATCATGTGACTTCTGGTTTTGAGTTTCACAGTAAATAATCAAATAAAAATTCAGCAGTATGGGTGATATATTCTTCCTTCCCTATGCATGTAATTTAGTGCTAGTTTTTTGAAGTTTTGCATCCACTCATATTATGATTGGGTATTCTTGTGTGATTTCATTAGACAAAAACCATTTTGTTTTATTTAGTTAGAGTTGCCCATGAGTCAACGGGTCAATTTATTTAGTTCGGACCCGACCTAGAACGGTAACTGGGTCAAAGGGCTAATTACCTGTTGACCTAGTTCAATGGGCTAGAACTGTAACATGCCCTTCTCTAAATGGGCCGGTTGCAGGTTGGACCTAAAGTGAACCGATGAATTGGCGGTTTGAGCTTCCTGTCCAAACTACTGTTTCATTGGTATTTTTGTTTTAAATCTCTATTTTTTTAAAACTAGTTTAGATTTTTTTTTTTTTCAACGAGAGCCTCTCGTTTAATACTATTTATAACATTTTAATGATATTAATGGTGTGATTCAATATAAACCCACTCATGTGTTTTAAATTTTTATGGGACTATTCCGCCTTTCTATCAGAGTCATTTTTTTTTAAACTTATTTGTTTGAGTTTTCTAATGTGTGACTATTCTACCTTTAACTTATTAAATTTGTTAATCTCATTTAACTATTAATAGGTAACTCATTGGTCTTAAAATAATTTTTTTATCCATTCAACACATAACTTATTGAGTTTACATAGACCATTTGACTAATATATTTAATAATAATTTACTAAGGAATATAATTTGTTCAATAATAAAATTATATATGTAGTGAAGACTATTATCAAACATACAAAATTAATCAAAAAATAACTTGTATGATATATATGCTTCATCACACTAAAATATAACAATGTTAATGTTGGATAAAAAACCCATTGGTATTAAGTGCAAGATCAATTGGTCTTGATCTATGATACATTATTATAGTAAAAGTGAAGATAATTATAACATATTGGCGTTCAAGGGATTAGAACTTGAGTATTATTTATGTTTTCCTTTGTTTTCAGTGAAATAGCTAGTGAGTCAGATTTCGATATTTTACGATGGTGGCCGCGAAAGGCCTAAAGTTATCCCATTCTCTCTATCATAACAAAGCTCGTCTAATGTCAACTATTGATGTAGAATAAATATTTAGTTCTAAAAATAATGTCTTGGATGAAAGACGATCTATTTTGGCTCCCGATTCTTTGGAAGCTTATAGTTGATGATTGGATAAAAGCTACAAAAAGAATAAAAAGGATGCAACTTTCAAAGGACAAAGTAGAAGATTTTGATACTGAAGGAATAAATGAACTATGTGGACTTTAATTCTTTTATATCTAAGATACGTGTGTCTATATATATATATATATATAACCGTCGTGAATCGAACCGTAATCAACAGTTTCGAATAGTTAATCGTGTCTACGTTAGATTTTTTGAATCGTATTGGCCGTTTCGAACGGTCAATTCAAACCGTGATTGGGTCTATATTTAACCCGGGTCTATATTTAACCCTATAACTGCACTCATACACCCTATTCTATGATTTTAGATTCAGTAATGATGCATGCATGCATGGTCTCCTATAATATGGATTTATTCAAAAATGATTGCTTCATGAGTTTGGGTTACATATTATTGGTACAGTTAGTACTTAATACGTTGATACCATCAGTTACTACAATGATATTGTGCAGATTTTAGCTATTGATATTGGCTGAATGCTGCAATTATTCAAGCAATTCATACATCACAAACAAATAATTATTCTAATTGAGGATGCTTAAGAGTATGTTTATATTGTTGTTTAATTGATTGAACATCTTAATAGATTTTCAATTAGGTTTATAGTCCTTCAATTAGTTACGTAATGACAACAACCAACAAAGCTTTATCTCACTAAGTCGAGTCGACTATATGGATCCTCTTATGCCATCGTGCTCGATGTATTTGAATGAATTTTATTAGTCAAGGCTAGTTACAAGTTCGGATAAAGGAGGAGGGTTGCGTTAGGGTGCAACCTGTGTAAAACATTGGCAAATGTTATGCATAGATCCATCATCTCCATAACATTCCTTGCCTATTATATCTATATTGTTGCATGCATTTACAAAGAAAATCTACATTTTCTTGAAGTGATCAATTTATTAAAATTTCATTTTGAATTCCATCTATAGGGTTGCTTACACCTTTTAGATCCTAAAGCATCCGATGTATCCATAGTTATAGATGGAGACATAGAAAGAAGCCACTATTGACATAGAGAAATTATGAAGGTTAATCTGCTGAAGTAGTCTCCTTCATATCTATTTTCTCATTGTCATTTTACATTCACCTCCTTAAGATCAGTATATTTTTAAGTAACTCCTAATCTGTTTACAATTAGATCCTTAACATTCCTATCAATTTAGTTCAAGAATATTACACAACTTGTTGCAAACGGGCTTTAGCCCTCTCAAAGATTTAGTAATTCTGCCAATTGATTAATGCAACTAACAAAAGAAATTATCTCTATGGACTCTATATTTTCCTTTGTAAAGTGACAATTAAGCTTTATTTGTTTTCTCTTCTTGTAAGTACTAGGAGGTATATGCATGACAGTAACATTGCTAGTCTCAGGGCGAGGATAAAAAAAAAATTGTAAAAGTGATATACGAGTGACCTAACCAATGCTTCCGGCAGATGAGAGCATGGTTTTCGGTGCTGAGTTGTGCGGTTGACATGAGCACAATTCACCATTTCACTAGTTGACTGACATGTGAAATGGCTTTGACATATCAGAATGAAGGAAATAAAGGGAGAGAAAGGAGGAGAGGGGAGGAGGAGTGTTGAGATGATGAAAAATTGAGAGGGAGAGGGAGAGAAAGGAGGAGAGGGAAGAAGGAGAGGGAAGAAGGAGAGGAGTGCTGCAAAGATGAAAAACATAGCGGGAGAGGGAGAGGGAGAGGGAGAGAAGAATGATTGAGGGAGAGAGGGAGGATAGGGGAGAAGGAAAGAAGTACCAGAGACGGGAAGCAGGCAAATGACACCAGCGTTTCGTACTGACATTTGACACTACTTGACGTGCTACAACATGTTTCAAGATGAATTGAAATAGTAATTGTTATTTTTTTAAATGGACCATTTCAAGTAGGATTCAGAGTCCCTGAGATATAGGTATATATGTATCTATCTTTTCTTATTCTTCTTTTTCTTTATTTCTTTTCTTCTTCCACCTCCAATTTATACGTTGAAACACTAGCATGATACCAAAACAATATCATTCTAGTTAAAAACCAAAACTTTAGTATGATTCGAGATTTTAAATGTTAGTAAAAATATTAAATTTGAGGTCTTTGTCCTACTCATGATCTCCTTGTAAAGAAATCAAGGAAATTGCACAAAGGAAGAAGAGCAGTAAAAGGAGGAAGAAGTGGTGGGCATGGGAAATATTTACATGACTTCTTGGTGTTGTTATTTGTAGAGCAAAAGACCACATTTTTCTCAACATGAGAGAGAGAGGTAGATAGTGCCCAATTGGCCATTTTCATGACGTTTGAGGAGAAACCTTGAAGGCTTATGCACATGAGACAATTGTAATAATTAAGTTTGATATTGGTTTCCATATTAGGTTGGATGAAAAAGGAGAATTTCTAGACAAGGATAACACTAGATAAGAGGAAAACATATCCCATTATCCCCTTGCTGACAAGCACATGAAACTGTTTGAGACAACGAAGTTGAGTGGTGCATGCGATGATGACTACTAAAATGCGATTAGAGCCTTCAGATGAGGTTTCTATGATGCTAACAACTTGATTGAGGTTCCCCTGAGGCAAGCAAGGCTTCTGCGAAGACAAGTGGTGTGAGGCTTCTATGAGACAATGTGATGACGATGAAGGTTTTTTATTGACTTTCCTCTTTTTCTTTCTCATCTTTTCATCATCATCTTCTGTCCTTCCTCCTCATCGGTGTCTTCATATATAGAAAGAAGGATCAACACACTTTGAACTTCCTATGTGAGAAAATCTACAATTTTACATTAAGAAACAACTTGCAGTATTGACTTTGAATTCAGTTATGTGGCAAAAGGCGATTCGCTGATGATCTTTGATATCTTATGTTTCATGAAGATATTGAAGTCTATTATTGCATGTTCATGTGGATTTAACTTCTCGCCTTTTGATCTTTTTTCCTCTTTTCTTCGTCGTTGTAGGTGTCTTTAGATATACGAAGAAGGATTAGAACTCTTTCAATTTCTTTGTGAGGAAATTTGCAACATACCATTTCTACTTTACTAAGCAACACCTTGCAATACTGACTTTTGATCCATGTGTGATCCTTCATAACTGATGTTTTGTTAAGAGATAGAAGTCTATCTTATGTGGTTGAGCTTAATTATCTCTTGAATTTTTAGATATTTGGCTGAAATTTTAATATTGATTTTTAAAGAATCCTATCCTTTTAAAATACATTACCATGGTGCATATTGCTTGAGAAGATATTATTCTAGTCAATGAGACATGTGAAAGAGTAAATCCAAAACTTGAATCTTAATGGGAAGCATTGAAGTAAAAGGGTTTAAGTTTAGTAGAATAAAGACATACAAAATTTAAGTTTGATAGTATTAGAGGTAGTAATAAAATTGTTAAATTAGAAGGTGATAGAGATAATATAAAAACAAGATGGTTGAAATGGAGGACGTTTCTTGGTTTTTTGTGATTGTAAGGTATTTCTAAAGCTTAAAGAAAATTTTTACAAATTGACGGTTATACCTGCTATGTTATATGACGTTAAATGCTATGAAATGAGCACACGAGTAAAAGATGAGAATCACATAGATGAGGATGGTAAGGTGAATATGTGGACATATGAGGCTGAACATATAAGAAATGAGAATATTAGATATAAAGTCGAGTTGTGCCTATTAAAGGAAAACCTCAAGATACGCAGATAAGATGATATTTGGACATGAACTTAGGTATCCAATACATATCCTAATTAGGCAATGTGAGACCATGACAAATACACATTAATATAGGAAGAGGGAAATCATAAAAGACTTGGTTAGCAACGATAAAATATGATAGAATTCATTTAAATATAGATGAAGATATAGTAGGGATTAAGTCATATATGAAGATTCATATAGCCGATCCTATATAGTATAATAAAGACTTAGTTGTTATTATTGTTTACTAATTTTTCAATTTTTTAAATTACATTTGTCATTTTAATATTTAATTCAGTTCTTGAATGTTTTAATGTTAATGTATGTATATTTTGCAGGTCGTGGGGCTTTTGGTCATGTTGCTTTATGTAGAAATAAACTGGATGGACGTCAATATGCTCTAAAAAAGATTCGTCTTAAAGATAAAAATCTTCATGTTAACGAGAAGATATTGAGGTGTTGTTCTTTTTGCTTGGTCATTTGCTAAGTTCATCCTTTATTTGTTTTTTATGCCATTCTTTTCTCTCCATGCACCAGTCGAGGCTTTGAAATTTGAAACCTTTTCTAAAATTGCCTAGCAACTTTGAGACCATGCTTGGTGTTTAGCTTTGTAAGAACTTGGTTATGTTTTTTCATTCTACACAAGGTTCATTAAATGAACAAACTTGAACAATTCATTAAACTAAATGAAGGAGGTTGAACATATACGCATTCAACTCGTGAATTGTTTGTGAACCATATTCATCAACAAATCTCTTATCAAACTTGTAAATAAATAAACTCTCAAATTGAACAAACAAGCTTATAATATGAAGCTCATTAACAAACCAAACAAGTTTAAAAATGTAAAAGTTTCAAAAACCAAATAAACATGAATTGAGAGCTTGATAACATCTAAATAAGCCAATCTTGAATCAAAACTCAAGCCAAACTTGAACCATGCTCAAACTCTTAAAAAACTAAGCCAAGTATGAACAATCATTTTAACTGCTTGGTTCATTTTAGGCTTTAACTTGACTCCGTTATCTTATGAAACAAGTTTGAAGAATATAAAGCTGGTTTCGACTTGGCTTATTTACTACCCTAAAAAGCTGCTATTTGTTATTATGAGTAACCACCTCGAATCTTTCACCATTGGGAGTAGAAACAATGATACAAGGAATCCAAAAGAAATCAACCAAATTTGAGGTTTGATTATTTCTTACTTTTTTGGCTTCAACTTCCCGAACCCTTTCACCCATAGACCACCTAGATCTATCATAGAACATGTAAATGTCAGCATTCAACCTTAGAGAATATAAATGCAAGCACTCAACCTTAATCAACTAAGATGTGACGATCCCCTAATTAACCACAAAATTAAATCACCCAAGCTATAGAGCATCACACATACTTGCTTTTCGTGTGCTGTTATATGTATGTCATTATCTTCCGTGCTGAAGATGGTGACAACTGTTGGCACATAGTTGAAACATGAGATGGAGAGTAACACTAGAGAATAAAGCAATATTCACTCGTCACTGTAGGATCCTTCACATGTCAAGCTGACTTTGCTAGATCTAAGAGGGAAAGGGTTTGTGCTTGAATGGAAATAAAAAACGGTAGGACTTTTGCATACATGAGGCAACTCCAAAGTTTGTTTCCTCTCTCACGATCTTGAAAAAATAACTATTTGGGAGTTGTCAAAGTTGATAGTTTGTTAATGGGTATTGGCTCCGTGAATATAACAAGAATACTTCAACACCCATATATTCTTTAGAGGTACAAGTATTCAGTATTCTTTTAACAATCCTTGATGGTGCATATAATTTGTGGAAATTTGTAAAGATTCAGTGGGAATGTGGGATGTAACATAGGAATCCTACATTATCTTGGTTTTGTCACGTTACCTTTCAATCTCATGGGATATGTGAGATCCAATCTAACTTATTTATTCATGGGATTTGGGCAGCCCAATATATATATATATATATATGTTATACAGTATTATAATATAATTTAAGAGAGACACACACACACACACCATGACATGGTATATTTAATAAAGGACGGACAGAATGTTTCTTGCGAATGAACACAAATATAATGATATAACACATTCATTAAATATAACATATACTAAAAAATATCTGTTTAGAATATTATTAAAAGAAAACATTATATAGCTTAATGGAGAGATGTGAGCCATTAAGGTAAATTTGCATAGTTCGGAACAAATAATATGTATTTAAGTGTAGATTATTGTTGGGATGGAACATTGATACAACACAAGAATAGAAATTGAGTGTTGGAAGGTTTGTGGGGTAGGAATCTGAAATTATGTGGTAAAGTAGCATAGAAAGGTTGTAGAAACTTAGGTATCACACCTAAGAGTTCCAAGGCATCACACCATAAGGAGATTGCATCATTGAACTTGAATTCTCAAAAACTCAGCATGCATATTTATTTAGTAAATGTACTCATAACAAACATAAAACACTCAAAGAACTCATAAAGATTCACATAGGAAACATAAGATTTCATAAAAGACTTGCATAAAAAATATAAGTACTCATCAAGACTCACATTGGAAGCATAAAGAACTCATAAAGACTCTTAATTGGCACATTAAAAGTTAAAACACATTGGTATTGCTAAAATTTATAGCAGATTTTTTACTTTGAAACTTTAACTTTAAACATTTGGAATTGTTGAACTTTATATCATTTCTAAATAGGCTTATCACTTTCCAAAGTATGCCAAATTAAAAGTTGGGCTTTGAAATCATTTTTTCTGCATTTATAACCTTTTAATGGAGATTGCCACTTGTCTCCATCAACTGTTCATCCCTCACGAGTTAAAAGCATGGAATCTTTGATATCAATTCAGCTAGTGAATTCTCCATCATTAATCCATGTGCATTCAGAAAGGGGTTGTGCCATCCATTTGATAAGTTACTTTTGATAGTTACCTCTCTTTTCTAACACAATCTGATGGTTGATTGCATCTTCAATTTCTTTTTTCAATGTCTGAACTGATGGCAGACGAGCATTGTATTCATTACTTGTCATAATATCTTCATGTTCAAAATATAAGGTGAGGTCCTCAATGTTGAAGATATTTTTAATACCCATGTTTGTTGATAAAGGACATGACCGTTAGAGCTTATTTTCTTTAGAACATTGTAGGAACCAACATTCCTTGAATCAAGTTTCTTATAAACCCCTTTTGGATATAGTTCTAGCCTTGTACGGACCATCACCTTCTTTAAATTCAGCAAATTTTATTTTTAGCTCAGCATATGTCTTATATCTTTCATTGCTTAGAGCAATTTTAAGTTTGACATCATATTTTATATCTTATATGTGCTTGCAAAAAGCATTAGCTTCAACATTTGGTCTTGCTTCTAATGGTAAAGGAACCAAATCAATTTGCTTTCTAGGAAGCATACGCGTAACAATTTTAAATGAGTTGTGTGCAGTGGATCTATTCACTCTACTGTTATATGCCAAACTCAACAAGAGCAAGAACTTAATCCCATGTGGTAACATGATCTCCAATGAGGCAACAATTAAATAACTCAAACTTCTATTGACTATATTTTCTGACCATATGTTTGAGGGTGGAAAGAAGAAGAAAACTTCAACTTTGCATTCATCAATTTCCTTAAGGTTCGTCTGAAGTAGCTTATGAACGTAAACAATTGTGAATGACAATTCATGAAGATGAACACTTCCTTGAAGGAAAGTTTAGCAATGTGAACAACATTTGAACTTGTTGAACATTGAATAGTGTGCCATTTTTGAAAAACAATCCACTACCACAAATATAGAGTTGTGTGCTCTAATGGTTCTAGGCAACAAGCATAAAATCTATGCTTAGATCTTGCCATGGTTTGAGTGGCACAAACAATGGCATATATAAATCAATATTTTTGTTTCTTCCTTTGGATAGTTGGTATGTGCGACACTTAATCTTGGCCATATCTTTCTTAAGGCTAGGCCATTAGAAAAGATCTTCAACTGTTGCAATAGTCTTATCCCTTCCAAAATGACTTACTGCCTCTTCAGCATGTAACTCGTAAATCACTTGTTCACGAGGAGAGGAATTCAGTAAACAAAGGCAGGTTCGCTTAAAGCAATAATCATTATGCAGTGAAAACTTGAGAATTCTCCATGTCTAACAAACAAAGTAGTAGCTGAAATTCTACCACTTGTACAATCATAGAAGAAAGAATATATACACTCTGCTACGTGCATCAGCTACTTTGTTTTCAACACCAAATTTGTGTTTAATTATGAAAGTATATTCTTGCAAGAAGGGGACCTATTTCCCATGTCAGTTACTTAATTTTTGTTGAGAGTTGATGTATCGAAGAGCTTGGTGATGTTAATATAAAACTAACTCTTGTGGAAGGAGGTAATGCTGCCAATAATGTAAAACTTGAACTACTGCATAACATTTTATCACAAGTATTGTTATTTTGCCTCGTTCAACTTCTCACTAAAAAATGCAATAGGATGCCCTTTTTGACTTAGTACACCTTCGATTTCAACATTAGATGCATCACACGCCACATCAAAAACCTTTGAAAAATCTAGTAGTCGTTATTGCTTTAACCTACCTTTTTCTTATTTCTCGAAAAGCTTGTGAAGCTGTGTAGGTCCAAGCAAATTGATCTTTCTTCTTGCAATCAGTTATGGGTGTCATAGTGCTGAGAGTTTTGATGAATTGCGTATAAAATATTGCTAGGCCATGAAAACTTCTGAATTCTGAATTACTTTTATCTTGTCAGCATTTGCCTTTAATCCTGTGAATGGCACCAAAGATCTAATCCTCTGATTGGCACCATAAAATCTAAGAATACCATAGAGGAAGTCATAAAGAAGCATTTTTTTTTTTAAAATTTATGTAGAGCTTCTTTGTGCAAAGAGCTCTCATAACTTGTCGCAAATGGGTATGATCATCTTCTTTAGTCTTACTTTAAATTAAGTTGTTATTGAAATAAACAACAAGAAACTTTCCTATAAATTGTTGCAGTACCTAATTTACAAAGCACATAAGTGTGCTTTGAGCATTGAAAAGATCAAAAGGCATCACAAGCCATTCATAAAATCCATTTTTAGTCTTCAAAGTTCTTTTCCATTCATTTCTAAGTCTTATGCGTATTTGATAATACCTATTTTTTAACAAGGGTTGAAATGCCTTTCCGTGCTGGACACAGACGATTTTTACCGTTTTGCCGGGGAAACGAAACCGGCACGTTGCGTGCGCCCGTGCCAGGCGTTGCGAAGCTTCCGACGTCGGATGATTTTGGTGTCGTTGGAGGTGTCGCCGGACGCCGTCGGCAGCATCGCGGGCGGGCGTCACGGAGAGGACTGTGCAAAAACAATATTCTAATTTAAATAATTCAAACAATTCTCACTTAAGTGTGATATTTTAAAGAGACTTTTATACACAATAATTAAAATATCCTAATAAAATAAAAAATATATTTATTTTTTTTAAAATAATAAATTTTATTAAATGATATTCTGAAATTGTTTTTAATATATTAAATTTTATTTAAAAATTCTAAAATTTTTTAAAAAAATTATAAAAATTCTAATAAATCAAATTTATATTCTGATATATTTTTAAAATTATTTTTTATTTTTTACTGTTTTAATATTTAATTGATATTCTTATTTTTTTAAACTATTTTAAATATATATTATTTAAATTAGTAATTAATTAAATGAATAAATAATTAATTTATATAATTATTATATATAAAATAACATCTTTGTATGAATTTATATAATTAGGATTATTTAATTAAGGTAACATATTGTGATGTATCAATTTTAATTTGAGTTATTGAGACATCGATTTTCTTTAATGAAAACTATATTTAATTATTTTTTCTAACAATATTAAGTTGTTTAATAATGAAAAATTTATATAAAATTAATATACAACTTATTTTTAAATTATACAGAATAAATATATTTTTCTAATAATTACTATATATAAATAAAAAAAATACCGAAATTATACTGGCACGGTACGATACGATACCGAAACTTTATTGTTTGAGACCGAAATCTCCGTATGAGTTGAGATTTTAAACCTTGTTTTTCAAATCAATTTTTGAAAACATACATGAACCACCCAACATATCTAACATATCATCATGGTTAGGAATTAGGAATTGATATTTGATGGTGATCTTATTGATCCTACGACTGCCAATACACATGCACTAACTATCATCTTTCTTTGGTGTCAATAATGCATGGAAAACACATGGGCTTAGACTTTCCCAAATTAAACCCTTGGACAGTAGTTCATGCACTTGTCGTTTCAATTCTGTGCGACCCTTTGGATTCATTTGATACGTTGGTAGGTTGGGTAATTATAATCCTGATATAAAATCAATAGCATGTTGAATTTTAAGCATTGGTGGAGGCTCACCGGATAATTCTTCAAGCTACATCATAAAAGTTATTCTATAACATAGCAGGGATTTTTTGAGGAACTGGGGAAGCTTTGACCTCTTTGATTATAGGAGCATATATATCAGACCTTTCTTTACTATTCTGCTAAAATATTTTCTTGATGTGAAGAGAATTTGCACTATTAACATTCTGTCGTTTCTTGTTTGTATTTCCTCATTTTAGCAATCTGCTTTGGTTTCAATAATACTTTCTTATTGAGCATGAAAGTATATGTAGTCTCCTTGCCACAGTGATGCTCATCTCGATTATGCATCCAAGGTCTCCTGAGAAGTATGTAAGTTACCTTTTTAGGAATAATGCCACCCCAAATAGAATCACTATAATTTTCATTGGAAAGAGAAACAAGGCAGCGATATGTTATCTATCCGTCCAACCTGTATATTTGGGGATGTGGTTTTGTAGGAAGTTTGAGGCGCTCCACCATGCAACTTCCTCCATTGATGATAAGCTTCTGTGCTTGATTCCCACAACAAACCAACATATGAAAAAATACATGTCTGCCGCTAGTCTTCACCTTCGATTATTCAAGTAGTACGCCTAACAATAGTTGCCAAAGATGTATCTTTATCTTCTTCTAAATCATCTTGAATATAAACTCTATAATCAAAAGAATTTTGATATCCTTTATCTCTTTGATTTTCTGCATCATCTTCATTCTCTGCTCCAATTTGTAGATTCATTTTTGAACAATTGTAAGCTGTGTGGTCTGGCTGCTTGGACTTGAAACATTTGTTTCCCTTGTTCTTTGACTTGGATGGTTTCAAAGGTAGTTTAGAGTCACTTTTGCAGATTAAATGTGTTGACTCTTCTTGCTTGCTGGTTGATTTCATGGATTCTTTTATTCATCACTGAAATTCCAAGTTTCTTACCAAATGAATAACGTAAATACTCTTCTATATCGAATGCAACTTGGAAAGCTTTTTCTAGGCTATAAAGTGTCTCTTTATAATTCTCTTCCAGCTTTAAACTTCACAAAAGTTTATCGTGGATCTTTAACAATTTGGCTTCTTGTCTTTTCCTTCAAAATGTGACACCTTAGTTTGAACGTTCTTTTTTGATATATCCAGCAATATTTTGGTAATTATTTTCTGCTTGAGGAAATCCTCTAGCCCATTATTTTCCGCCTAAGGAAATCCTCTAGCCTACTTAGAAAAAGGTGGTTGTTGTTGAAGTGTTGGAAACCCTTTTTGCAGTAAGTTGTTGTTTGCTTGAGATGTTTCACCTTGACCTACTTGGACTGATCACCTTTTGATTCAACATGATTTAGATGAATTTACATGCCATCAAGTTGTTCCATCATGCAAATGAGTATCTAATCTCGTTGACTATCAATCAACTTTCCTCTAAAGCTTCTTAGACATTTTAGCTTAGGCTTTAGTATCAAGTATGGTGCAACAAGAGAAGAGAAATTTAGTATTGGAAGGTTTGTAGAGTAGGAATTCTAAATTAAGTGGTAAAGAAGTGTTGAAAGATTGTAGAAACTTAGGTATCACGCCATACGCAGATTGCATCACACAACCTACGAGAATTTTCAAGACTCAATTTCTATTCTATAATTCAACAATTCAGCAACATACATATTTATACTTGTAGATGAACTCATATAAATCATAAAAGACCCAAAGATTCATAGGAAACATAACGATCATAAAGACTGTAATAGAAAATATAAAGACTCATCAAGATTCACAAAGGAAACATAAAGGATTCATGCTTTAATTTTCCAAGCATTGGAAGATTAAATACATTGGAATTGAATTTTTGACTTTTAAACTCTTCAAACCTTAGGAATTGCTGAATTATATATCATTTCCCAAATAAGTTCATCATATCCCAAAGTATGCTAAATTAAAAATTGGGTTTTGGAATCTTTATTTCTGTTAATGGAGATTGCCACTTGTCTCCATGAAACATACTGTTGCATCCATATCTGTATTTGTTTCGGCTTGGAGGTTCTTTGCGTTATAAATTTCAGCTCTAGGGATCCTTGAAGGGATAAAACAAGCCAAGAAGATTGAAAGATTTCATTTTTCAAATATGTTGTAGACATTTATGGTTTCTGATGATTATTAAGACTACACCTTCCACAAAATTTATCTCTTATTGATTATGTGTTTGATGAAAATCTGTATTAATTCTTAAGATGCTTGCAAATTTAACCAACCAGTGAATGACTAGATCGCGTGGATATTCCGAGACTATTTCTTTGTTTTTAACTAGTCACTGTTTAGACTAATTTTTTTTTTCCAATAATTGAACTCATAATTACATAATCTGTAGGCCATGCCTTGCCTTCTTGTTAACCCTCTCCACTTTTTTACATGTTAATCAGAGAGGTAGCAACACTTTCAAGGTTGCAGCACCAACACGTCGTTCGTTACTATCAGGTTTTTGCGTAGTACCTTTTTATATCTCAATTATTCATTTTCAATCAGGATGAGGTAACAAAAATTCTCCTGTTGGTTTAACCACCTATCCTTTATGTTTTTGAGTAATTACCATGATTCTTCACTTCTGAGCTCTTCTTCTCATGATCAGTATCTTATTGTTCCATTTATGAATTCTTTTGGAACGATACTAAGATTTTAGAAGTCAAGAATCTTATTAGGTGCAGATAAAATATATATTATTATTTTTATATATCAAGCCAAGCTTCATGTAGAGTTTATTGAGGAAGAAATGAGTCTTTCTATTTCATTCTATGAGAGACATTCGATCAAGATTTAAAATCTCGAGTTGTGAGTTATGTTGAAGTTTCAGTCTTTGATTAGAATGATACTATTTCAATATTGGTATTGTGCCAATGTTTCGAAATATAGTGTTAGTGGTGAATCAGAGTGGGAAGGAGTAAGGAGACAAAAAAAGAAAAAGAAGATAAGACAAATAGATATTTATGTTCAGTTTTAATATTTCATATGGAATGATCTAGGTTTGACATTATCTTGCACAGGTTAAAAAAAATAGCATTAGCTCGATTCATCTTAACTTGTGTTGTAGCATGCCAAGGGGCGTCGAGTGTTGGAATGATGAATTCTCGTTAACATGATTAACACGACGACATAAATACAGGATGTATTGTCTTATGTCAAGAAATATCGAGGTTCGTTAATATATCAAAATGATATGAATGCTATGAAAGTGTGGAGGGCCTACTTATAACCTAGTCATGCAATCACTTTCTGGATGCTGCGCAGAATCGACTTCCCACTAGAGATCGGGAGGACAGATGTGCACTTTTTGTCGTAGGGTGATGGAGACACAGGAGCACCTATTCTTCAGGCATGGATCGGTGGCGGAGGATTAGAGATTGACTTCACATGTGCCGGGAGATGTTCACCTACTGGTAGGCAATGCGAGTCTTCCGGCGGTATTATCGTGGGAGTAGGACTTTGACAAAGTCACGTCATCTTGCCTTGTCATCTATGATTCATTATGTATGGAGAGTTCGAAATCGTAGTTTCTTTGGTGAGGGACAGTTAAATGTTGAGAGGATATACAGAGGTGTACAACTCCATGTATATAGGTCTTTAGGTATCTATTTTGATTTGATATTTCATCGAATAGCTACTAAAGTATCATTTTGTACATTTTGACACATGCTATACATTTTACTTATCCAAAAAAAAAAGTCTGGCTCTGGTCACTAGGTGCTGGTATGGAAACTTCCTCCCTGGGTGTAGATGATCTTGCATGACTTAACAATGGGTTAGGGTCTCCCAGAGTGGTTTGACAACGCCTCTTTGAGTCTTAAGTTAGTCTCCAGGGGTGGAGCTTAAGAAAGGTCAAAATTTAGTGAAAGAGCTAGTTTGAGAGTACACTCCAACCAGTGAGGATTGAATCCCTATCTATGTCGATTTTACCTTTTCATATGACCTGAGCTTGAGGTTGGAAAGCCGTTGGTTGCTAGGGATCAATGTAGATCCCTCAACCACAGTGAGGGAGTTTTGATTAGAACTGGTCTATTCATGTCAGGGCCATACCTTGTTATAATCCTGCTGTTGGAATAAATGCAGGGTGTTTGTAAGGTCTATCTCCCCCTTCTCCCCATTTCATTTCTTTCCATTTTCCTCTTCTAGTAGTCTTTATGGCTCCTCTTCTCTTACCTCTGCCTGTTTCACGCGGATATGGTCGTTAAGGGTGAACGCTTCACAGTGGCCGACAATCTTGAGAGTAAGCTGGTATCCAATACTAGAGTTAATCTAAGAAAGGCTTTAGTGGCTTCAATTGAAGTGCCTTAGTTTGGACTTCGGTCCACCTTGATGGGTCCACTTTGATGGGATACACAACTTCTTGTGGGGTCTCTGTATGCCCTTTCATCCCTTTGAAACAATGTAATACCATATAATACATATGTGGTAAGTACCCTTCTGAAACTAATGAATTGAGATGTTTTCTTGTCTACTTGTCTTTTTTAAATATGTGTTGTTGTTTTGCTTGAGCTGGTCCGTTGGTAGGTTAGAAATCCAATTCAATCCTATGTTAGGAAGAGCAATGAGATCTAAGAGAGTGTAAATAAGTCTTGCTCAATCCTGTGACTCAGTGGGATGGAGAGGTCGGGGGTAGGGTAAACAAGAACTCCAACTTACTCCGCTTGATCTTGCGACTCATGAAGTTGGGGAGAACATTATAAGGACAACCAACTTGATCTGGTGCCTCAATGAAATCAGGGAGATCATTATAAGGAAGACCTACTTAGTCTTGCGGCTTGTGAAGTCGAGGAGAGCATTAAGGAAAATCCCTTCGATCTCGTTAATCAAAAAAATTAGGGAGAGAATTCGCGACTTAGTGAATTTGAGGAGAGCATTAAGGAAAATTGACTTAATCTTGCCACTAGACGAATTCGGGGAGAGCATTAAAAGGAAGATCCATTCGATCCCTCGATTCAATGAAACGAGGGAGAGCATTAAGGAAAACCTACTATATTTCGCGACTCTGTGAAGTTAGGGAGAGCATTATAAGGAAGACTTGCTCGATCCTTTGACTCGGTGAATTCGAAAAGAACATTATAAGACTCGTTAGATCCCGCTCAGGTCGGGGAGAGTGTATGTGCTTATTCATGCTTTGAGAGGTGCTTGATCCGATCTGGCTTAGGCTGAGGAGAGGTGTATAAACTCGATCCCAATGTTCGGAGATAGCATATGTACTTAATCCGGTTGAGGCTCGGGTGTACTTGATCCCATTGATGCTGGGGAGGGGTGCTCCATTGCGTTGAGGCTGGGGAGTGTATAATAAGGAAATTGACTTAATCCACACAGGCTGGGGAGAGTGCATGCCCTCGATCTTGTTGTATAAAGACAATGTATGTCCTAGATCCTACTGAAGTTGGGAGAGTGTAATAAAGAAAATCTTACTTGATCTTGATGAGGCTGGGGAGACTGTTCAATCCACTGAGGTTGGGGAGAATGATGGTACCTACAAATACGCACAAGCAATGCAAGGAAAAATGAATGGAAGTCTAAAGCTAGTAAATAGATGGGAAACCCAAGGGATTACTGAATTGGTAAAAGTAATCCTTAGAGGACTAGTAAATTGATGATAAGAAAGTAGTATAAAGAAATTAAGAAGCTGACTTGATCTCGATGAGGCCAGCGAGAGTGTAATAAAGGAGACCAACTTGATCCGTTGAGGCCGAGGAGAGTGTAAGTATTTAAAATTTTTTGAAAAAGTCCAGGAAGTGTGCATGAAAGTCTAAAGTTAGTAAACAATAGAAAGCTATCTTCGGGGATTAGTAAATTAATAAAGATAGTTTTTGAAGATTAGTAATTTGACAATAAGAAGATATTATAAAAAAATTAAGGAACAAACCCCCGTTATCACTGGGGTGAGCTTGCTCAATTTCAAGACCGTGGGGTAGTCTATTGGTGTCTGGGAAAGGTATAAGAAGGTCGACCCCAAGACTGCGGGGTTGTCCACTGGTGCCTGGAAGAGGTGTAAACACCTAAGCCCTACAAAGGTTCCCAAGTATTCCAAGTCAATGCGGGAACTTGAAATTGATAGGTCAGTCAAGAATAGGTAGAGCGTCGAATCAACAAAAATTTGTGAGTCTTCCGCTCCTCAAGATTAGCTCTTCTTGCAAATCTCCTCTCAATGTCTCGCTCAATTTGATCTTTTTCCGCAAGCGGCGCTAAAAAATGATGCCACAAAAATTTGGCTTTGATTGCTGGACGTTGGCATGGAAGCATCCTCTTCGAGTGTATGCATTAGTGCAATAGTTTGATGAATTCATGCATAGCATTTGTTGGCCGGCAACCTAATGCAATTCTCCTTTTCATTTGTGCTTGGGATTGGCCATGGCGGAGTTTATTCGCCATTGGCGGACTTTGATATACAATATTGATATCTTATTCGTTAAATATAGGATGCACCATTCTTGAAGTTTTTGACTACCTTTTGTTATCTTATTCGTTAAATATATTTATTTTATTCCTTTCATACTCTTTTTTCCCCCTTAATGATTCTGATCCCATCAAGTCTACTGGAACTTACATTTAATACCCTTATTAGAGCACCTGATCAAATACGACTGACAATTTATGCTATAAACAAGCTAATATAAAAGCTTAAAAAACCAAGGCAATCTCGGTATGTCGATACTCTTGTTTAATTGTGATCCAACTTGTAGTTTTGCTTGTGGATGAAGTGGATGTTGAAGAATTAGTATAGGCTGGGGAAGTGTCAACTTTGACTTAATCAATGGAGTTTGCATAAGTTGATTCTTCTATATGAGGAATTACTGTTTTTTGGAGTACTCTGTATCTGATGATCGGAAGGACTGGAAATCCCAGCTATTCTTGGTTGTTTGTCTTGCTTTTGCTTATAGGGTAGACACTTAGAACTCTTAATCTTTGAATAGAGAACTAAGTTACTCTTGCTTTGTCCATTCATTCATAAACGTTGTAGTGGCTGTGCTGAGATATAGTTATTTATGCTATAAACAAATTCTTTCTTGTATCTTTCATGCTTGATTTGGTTAAAGCGTAACATTATTCATTCATTTGTAGATTAACATATATCACAGAATCATTTTCCACTTCTGTCATTGAGTTTACATTTTTATTGTTCACAGGCATGGCTTGAGACTGAATATGGTAACAATAATTTCGATTCTGCTGCTGGTTCTAGAATTACTGAAAGCTTTAGCCATAGCTATTTGGGTGCCAGTTTGGGAGATTTCAATGTTGAAAGTAGAAATGAATCAACATACCTGTATATACAAATGGAGTATTGCCCCAGGTATTTATTTGCATAAGCACCTATGGTCATTTCAAATGTTGCAATGCAATGTTCTTAACATCTTTGTAAATTTTTGTGTAATTATTGTGCTGGATATTCCTTTTTCTTATCGGGTTACCTGATCATAACTGGGCACAACTATTGAACTTGTCAAATTGTCTTGTGGTGGCCCACTCTTATTATTGAGATTCGTTCCACTAAAGGTGGGCACAAGAAGATTATCATAGGAAAAGTAATCTGACTACTAATGTAATAAAGTAAATTGTTCTGATGTTGACATCAATTTAAAAATGCATGTAACAATTATGCATTTCTTGTTGCATATTAAATAACTTGATGAAAAAAGAAGCATTTAGAGGCTTATTGAATAGCTTGAAGAAAAGAGAAGCGTTGAGGGGCCTTTTAAAATAATAAGAAGAGTTGTTCTTCAGTAGAAATGTGAAGCATGGATTTATAATGAAAGATATCACAAATGAAGTGACAATCCACTAGTGAATGGCTGCTGTGTAGCAGAAATGTGAAATATGGATATATAATGAAAAATATCATGAATGAAGTGTGAGTCCACTAATGAATGGTTGTTGTGCTCATGAAGAATGAATTATGATTGATCTAAATCGCTACTTTATTTGATAAGGTACATTCGTTTACTCTAAAATTTATTATTTAACTTCATCCACATCTCATCTCCTTCATCAAACAAACACATTGATTCATAATTTGGTACTCTGCCTTAACACTAGTACTAGTGACTAAGCTTTGTTTCTTACACTTGACTAAATTTCCACTAACAAAGATGTATATTCTCACATAGATCTATAATCACTAGCAAATTCAATGTCTATAACACAAGTTCTACTATTACTCACATTTAGACATAACAGTCCACATCAACTTAGATTCTGCTATGTGGGATGCAAACCATAATATGAGATGGAATAAGATGAGTGATACACTCAAACTTGCCTTTGTAAAATGCTATATGGAGATTTTAATCAAAGGCTTACTTGGGTTGAAGTATGCATTGAAATTTCAGATGAAGGCAACAAAAATAGAGGTATCTTAGTATGTGGGAAAATGTTGTGTTGTAAGTTTTAAAATTTTGAGTCATGTTGGAATTCCAGTCTTCGATTGGAATGACACTGCCTCGATAATGTGCCGATGTTTCATTATATGGTGTTAAATGACTAAATAGAGGTGCAAGGAGGAAGAGATGATGAAGAAAAAGAAGGGAAGACAACCATGCATTTAATTTGCTATATTTTAGATTAGTATACTATTGACGATTTGACGTTATGTTATATGGACACAAGCTAAAAAAATTCCAATATCTAATATTATTTTAATTCATCTTCATGTGTGTTGTAGCATGTAAAGGAATGGTGAGTGTTGGTATGATACATATTGACATGATTGACAAGATAGAATAGAGATTATTTATGTTGACCAGTATCGAGCTTTCTTATCAGAATGACATGTTTCGGCTACCACCATTGTATGTTTGCTCATATAGTTTGGGCGCTAGAGTGTGTGGAGATAAGAGGGAGAAGCTGTAATGAAAAATTCATTATTAGAGGCAAAAGTCTTGAAGGTGCTGATGGAGGCGTAAAGAAATAAATAATCTAGAAAAGGTCCAAGTCATGTTTTTTTATAAAATGTTCAACTACCTAATTATGTCTTGAAGTTTGCACAATTGTCATCACACCCAAGGTATAAGCTCTTGAGCTGCGGCATGGGTGGAATTTATCGTTTCGCCAACTAGTTCAGAACCATTAGGTCGCCCAAGTCATTTCGCCCTTGCGACCTCGTGATGGGTCATGAGGTTATTTATTTATTTTCCCCTTAATCCTTGTTTTCATGTTTTTTTTTTTAAATTTCGCAGATATTTCTTTTCCCTCCGTCTGCTAATTTTTTCCCTCTATCCATAAATGAAAAAAAAATTATTTTCCATCTGTGTATGGTTAATTCATCCATCAACGAGAGGTAAACAGGAATAAACCCCTTTAATTGTGAAAGATACATAATATTAGAAAAAATAAAAATTAAATAAATATAATTTCTAACCTTATAAAATATACTACTATTAATAAATTAAATTATTTTATATATAAATTTAGTTTAATTTTAAACTGATCAAAATAAATTCAAATTAAATCTAGTTTAAACCTATTTAATATCCCATTTTTACTTGGTGAATTTTAGTTAACTCTAAATAGACTTTTATTCCATAAGTATCAAATATTTTAAGAGATAATATCAAATTTAGCGCAATAGTAAGTATGCATAACAATCAAATATTAATCAAAATATTTTTAATTTGTATTTTAGAAGTATCGAAGTCGTATGGTGTCAATGGTCATTCTCAGCGAAAGTTGCACAAACCATAAGGGCAACTCATCAAACTTATAGAACAAATAGATGAAATAAATACATGTCCAAGTCTTTGCTCAAAAATAGTATCAACTTTGCCAACTTGGTAGAATAATTATTTCATGTCAGAAGTATACCAATAGTTAAACACAAGCATGGATTGAATTCTCGAGCTGTATTGCCTGTCATGTCCAAAATTTATCATTCTGTTTGATGATCAAAATATGATACTGAATGACATTGATAGTGCATGTTCTTGAATATTTGAGGTTTCAATGCGAGTCATGCAGTTTAAGGGTCATTTTTCTTGGAAAGGTGGTTGCTTTTGTCAGAGAAGGTTTTTATCGTTGACTCATGGAGGAATAGGCTAGATAAACTCGAGGACTTAGGTGAGTATGTGCATGGTTTTAGCCATGACTCGCTGCCAGTCCATTGGCCATCAACTTTGATCGAATGTCCATGTTCACGCTAGGAGTCTGCAAGTTATGACTTTGCATTTCTGTGTTAGGACACATTGCATGCATTAATAAACTAAGTTCTGGATTATCACGATTCTGCGAGTTGTGAGTCACAACATTGTGTTTCATGCTAAGACACAGGTTAGGTTAATTTGGAAATGATTTGATGTACTGAAATTTTTATCTTGATGTTTGACTAGTTTGTATCTTTTAGGTGAATCTTGATATAATTTTAATGTGAAATGTAATTTATCAAATTATTTAATGAATAGGTATGATAGTTGAAAAAAGGGTTTCACTATGATGGATGAAAAAGGTCAAGATTAGGCATTTTTTATTTTGGTTAGTGTTCATTAGCTTTTCTTGCATAGATGCACTTTATCTTTCATATTGTTTCTTTATTGTACAGACATGGTTGCCTGAGTTTGATTAACATTTTCTTATTCCTAACTATTATTTTCTTTCTCAAGGACCTTACGAGAGGATTTTGACTCTTATTCTTCCTCTTCTGACAAAGAGTATGCATGGCATTTATTTCGCCAAATTGTAGAGGGTCTTGCACACATACATAGTCAGGGTATAATCCATCGTGATCTGACTCCTAGTAACATATTCTTTGATGTTCGTAACGAAATCAAAATTGGGGACTTTGGTCTCGGTAAGTCTAATATGTTTTATTCTTTATTGACCATTTTTAGTGCATTTATGCACTGATAACATTTTTTTTATTGAAGTGGTGATGATGAAATCTTGGTCTGCATGATCTGTTACCAGTTGTACACATTAACATTGGTTCAATACTTGAACACTCTTTAGCTTTATAGATTACAATTGTTATCCCTTTTTTTCATTTATACCCATTTAGTTGGTGTAGCTGCAAGTGACTCTGTTCTATGTGAGAATCTCCATGGATTGACAAAGTGACAATCAATTCCAATTTGTTTTATTCTCTTGTGAAGGGGATATGATTAGAAACAATGTGCATGGCATCTTTGATTATTGCAATATATTTCACTGGCTTACTAGGTGCACATTACCCTGCTCATTCTTTATCTATGGTTAGCTAGATAAATTCATGTGCAGCAAGAATCATATCTTTATACTCTTTCTTTGCACTCGAACTTACTACAATATTTGCATCAATAGTTTTTTTCTTTTTGTTTCAAGATATCGGATTGCCTCCAATATGAACAAAATGTGCTATTTTTGGATCTCTTATCCATGAGAGAGTTTGCCCAATTTGTACTTATATAACCCACAAGCTATATTTGGCGATGGTCACAATTCTAGGTGACTCTTTTGTGGAGAATTCTCAAGATATTGTAGAGCCCTTAAGGACACTTCCTCATTGTCATGGTAGAGAGCTTCGAGGATTAACTACTTACACTTAATGAAATTACAATTAGATATAGGCACAATGATTGTGCGATATACTTCCTTGAGCTAGATAACAACTTTCTATGCCCTTGAATTTGTCTAGCATTAGGATCAATGTGTATCAATTGGCTTTGCACCTAGCAATTCTACCTCCTCAAGTATGTCAAGGATATATTTTCATTATGAGATATTAATCTTCCTCCCTTGACTGAGTAATCTTTATACTAAGAAAACACTTAGATTGCTAGAAGGTTTGATTTCACTAGTGTAGGAATCCTTGCTGATAGATTTATAAAACTTTAAAATGGTTTAAAATAATAAAATATATTAAAAATTATATCCATGATTCTAAATTTATAAAATCTAGTGACTTCCTTTGGACATGTCTATACCACCTTACATATTTATTTACTCATTTTATCATCTACTTGAGCTATCTCAATTGCCTCTTGATATTGGGACGTCCATGTTAGAATTCTCACCTGTAGTATATTATTATTTATAAGTTTCTTTCTAACTGTCCTCATTGTGGTCTATAAAGTATGACAGATCACAATGTAATCCTATAAAATTTTCTTTTAGTGTGAAAGTTTCATGAAATCTTCATAAGAATATAAAAGAATATCTCTATTTAGCCACTTACTATTTATTCTTTTATTAATATCTTTTGTTAAATAATGTATTCAAGATGTTTGAAATTATTATTTCCTTGATATTGAAAATTATTTTGTATATTTAGTTGTAGTTATGCTTAAACTTAAAACCTTTGGTTTTTAAAGTTTCTCTAACCAATTTAAGATTCAAGTTTAAACTACACTTGTCATCAATTAGCGCAATATTATTGTTAGATAACTTACACTAATGAGGTTTATTTTGAATGTAAAAATTCTATGACTGTTATAATGTACAAATTTAGTTGAACATGCCACATGGGTTATTGTTTCATCAAGTGTAATGTTAGAGCCCTTTATGTATATGTAAAATGTTCTCTATTGAATAGGATAACATAGTTTTATTCTTTCTAACTTAGCATCAGTTAAAATTAGGCTTCTCTCGCGAGGTCTTTCTTTTTCCCATATTTGAGGGTGAACCGAGGGTTTAATGTGATCTTTCAGCATTCCCTTCTCCACGTCACACTTTTTTTTCCCTCTTCACCATGTCCTGCCAAGATAGGCATATTTCAATCTTAAAATAGGCATAATTTTGTTTCTGTGTGGAATTTCTCTAGTAAATTGATACATTGAACCTTTCTCCACTCAACCTTCATCCCTTCACTCTTACATCCTCTATAGTAAAACTGGCTTTTTGGTATCATCTTTGTTGAGTGAGGACACAACCTTCTACTATATCACTTACTCTTTGCTGCTCTGTATTCCTTCAGTCCTCTCCTTAAGTCTGCCATCCACACTGTCAACGCACCTCACCATCATGGATCTCATATACTACATTGTTGCTGTCATCGATCGATAATTCTCTTTACATAGCCATGGATAGGTGAAGTAATGTATGAAAGATCTCCCCTTCACTTGATCGCTTAATTAATCCACCAACCAGAAAATCATTAAAGTTCTTAGCAGCCCATTAAAGCATCTTTATAATGAGATTGCAATTGTCTAATGTGTTTGATCTAGATTGATCCGTCTTATGATAACTCCTTGAAGCTGTAGGAGGAGTGCAACTTTATCCACCAGCAATTCCACCATCAATGTAGACCATATTGATAATTGATATATATACCTCCCTTGTCATGGGTGCCCTAACAACCAATAAACTTAAAAACAACTTTCAAAGGGAAGGTACATTGAAGGACAATGCACCGGCAGTTAAAAAGAAGGGTGTTTACAAAACAAAGACTGTTTGTATTGATTTGAAGTAAACTTATCTCTATGGTTTGAAATCTGGTCTAACCAGTGCTGGCTGGTGTCACTAATCTCTCCCATGCCGCTTCGCTGTAACATCGATGATACTTTCTCATTCTCTGCTCTTGAAGTGCCATTGTCCTAATTTCTTATGAATGTTCATCTTTCATTTGACTATTGATATTTTTTTTAATGTTTCAAGATGAGAATAGTTATTGGTTTTTTGCCAACATCTCTGTTAACTCAATTTTGATACTAGACTTTAACATTTTTCCTTGGAGTCATTGTTTGACGTCTTACCTTTATTTGCCTGCAAAGTTTTTATTAATCTCTCAGTTGCACATAGAAGATAGGTTTGCCATTTTCTTTCTTACAATATCTTATTTCTCTTCCCACTTGTAAATGTCTAACTTATGCTTGTGCCCACTTGGACATCTTCTCTTCACCTATTAGAACAATATCAATCATTGCTCAGTGTCTATCCCGGTAATCTCCTTGTTAGTCACAAGTATAATTATTGAAACACTTTTTTTTTAAAAAATCAAAAACCCTTTACAATTTTTCATTTCACTTCCTCAAAATTCAATATCCTTCTATACTTTCAATTTTGATGTGAATTAATGGAGATTGTATCTGAGAAGATTTTACTCTCTTTCAAAGCTAATATAGACTCATATACATTAGTTCAGAGCAAGGTTTAAAATCTCGACCCGTGCGGAGGTTTCGGTCCAAGATCGGAACGATACGGTTTCGGTATCGTATCATGCCGTGCCGATGGAGTTTCTATATATATATATCAAAGGCTTGGTTGCTGTATTAATTTTATGTAACTTCTAGTATACCTTTCTCAAAACTTCTAAAATAAAAAATAGGTTAACATTTATATACAAAAATGTGTTTCAATAAAAAACCAAGAATCTAAAAAGTGGAGAACTTAATATGTTAATATTTATGGTTCCAAATCTTGCTTATAAGATAAAAAAATTATTATCTATAATAATTATATAAATTAACATAATGATAATAATTTATATTTAATGATTATATAAATTATTTATTTATTAATTTATATAATATATAATTATATGATTTATAGTTTATAAATATTCTAAAATATATATATATATAGTTTATATTGAATTCTAAAATAAAATTCAATTAAAATTTTTATATATTTATTAAAAAAATTTAACAATTATTTTTTAAAAATTATTTATAAAATTTTAAAATTATTTTAAATATTTTTATAAAATTTTAAGACCATTTTAAATATTTCGTGCGACTCCTCTTACATTCCGTGGTCTTCGAAACCTTCTGAGCACCGCTGTCAGTTTCTGTGTGTGGGCGGAACAGTAAGTTCCGCCGGGTCCGCCCGACACGTAACGAAATTTTTATCCATGGTTGAGAGATCTCCTTTTTCATAACTCCTCATGCTGCGTTAGTGTCATGTCTTATTGTAGTTATTTTCATGAAGTTTAGTAGTCTTTTATTTGTGAAACTTCAAATTTGTATTTAACATGAGCACATTGACAATATCTATATTTTAATCCATCTAGGGTTATTTGTCTTGAGGTAGTATTACAGTCATATATTGTGTAATTGTTCTTACAATTTGATTCTCTGCAACTGACACATTTTGGATACTCATATTGATTTTTTTCTTTTATAGTGCCCCATTATATTTAATTTTCACAATTCAATTATATTCCCTTAAAATAATACCAAAGTCAATAAGATATTAAAAAATTAGTAAACCTTAAAAAAACTAAGGTAATAGAAAATAATAATTATGAAATTAAGACAAAATATAATGAAAATTTAATTTAATTAAGAATTATGAAAAGTATGTCGATATTAAGAGAATTTCTAAAATTTATGTTATTTAGGGGGTGTTTGGTTGGTGGGTTTAGGAATGTGGGAATGGAATGATAACAAAATATAGTGTTTGGATTGTGAGTTTGAGAATGACAATTTAGGAATGATTTCTAGATTTAAAGTAATTAGCTTAACCCATATAACTAGGTGAGTTTTATTTCCATTCCTATTCTCATTCCACCGTACTATCATCTAATTTATTTTGGACGAAAATACCCCTAACATATTTGTTCAATTTTTCTCTCATCACACTTTCTCTCTCCTCATTGTCTCTCATGATACTTTCACTCTCCTTAGTCCCCTCGGGGCGGTGTGATGGTTAAGGCATGAGAGCTTGCCACACTTACACTCTCCTTATCCTCTATCATCACATTTTCTCTCTTCTCATTCTTTCTCACCACTCTCTGTCATCATTCTCTTTCATTACACTTTCTCTCTCATCAAACTTTTACTCTCCTCATTCTCTCATCACATTCTCTCCCGTTCTCTTTCATCACACACTCTTATCACACTTTCACTCTCATTCTCTCTCATCACATTTTCTCTCCATTCTCTTTCATCACACACTCTCTCATCAT
>JBAMIE010000016.1:9989741-10000915 GCA_037177295.1 Kaempferia parviflora | reverse complement strand
ATGACACTTTCACTCTCCTTAGCCCCCTCGGGGCGGTGTGATGGTTAAGGCATGGGAGCTTGCCACTTTCACTCTCCTTATCCTCTATCATCACATTTTCTCTCTCCTCATTCTTTCTCACCACTCTCTCTCATCATTCTCTTTCATTACACTCACTCTCATTCTCTCTTATCCCACTTTCACTCTCTCATCATTCTCTTTCATTACACTTTCTCTCTCATCAGACTTTCACTCTCCTCATTCTCTCTCATCACATTTTCTCTCCATTCTCTTTCATCACACACTCTCTCATTATATTTTCTCTCTCCTCATTCTCTTTCATCACACTTTTTCTTTCATTGTATTTTCTCTCTCCTCACTTTTTCTCTTGTTTCCTTTAAGGGTTAAAAAGAAAATTTTGGTTCATTCCGATAGAAAATATTCAACTAACAAAACATTATTTTTAAGAGTGATATCCATGCTCATACCCATTCCCATTTCACACTACTATCATTCTCTTTCTGATTCTTAGGAAAGAACCAAGCACCACCTTAGACTTTGGTACAAGTATTGGCACAATTTTGGATCAAAATCTCCGACATGACTATTTCTATAATTTTTTTTTTTTTACAAGGGATCAATAAAGTATCAACTGGCCACTTGGGGTATTGTGTGTTAATATCCCTATATCTAGTATGTGTATGAAGGGAATAGATGAAGTCTGCATGTGAGTAAAATAATAAAATTACATGGACATATTGGAAATTGAAAAATAATTACCATGACTGTTATTTCATCGCATCTAATTCGCATGGAAACCAACTCTTAAGTTATAACCTCAAGTTCTTTTCGTAGGGTTTTACACTTGTAAGATTGTAAAGAACTTTTCTTATCTTATTATTAGATATCTGTTATTGTTCATTGCTAAAATATGTAATTTAATGTCAATAATGAAGAATTACATCAAATATCTATGTTTAAGTTTCTTTAATGAATTTGTTACTCAAAGAGAAGTATTGCTTCCACAGCCAAATTCCTACAATTGGAGCAGCTTGATCATGATCAACATATTCCAGCAGAAATGACAGGCATGTCGACGGATGGAACTGGCCAAGTGGGTACTTACTTTTACACTGCACCTGAAATTGAGATGAGCTGGCCACAAATAAATGAAAAGGTTTGCATCAAGGAGATGTGTTTAACTTAGTGCATTCCATTCATCAATATCTATTTTTTTACTAGACGTTATGGTTGTTCTTTGATAATTTTGAAAATACTGGGATATGTATCTCTGAGAAATTACCAATGCACATTGTCATTCATGATTTTTTGATCGTGGTCTAATTCCAATTTTTCCTAGTAAACCATGTTATTTAGTGTAGTTAGAAAAGCAATCTTTATAGTTTATACTGATATAAAGTAGTTATATTTAGGATTTGTGATATCACATTCCAAGTGGGTTTTCACAACCATTGGGCATGGCATGGAACTCATGACGACATTGTGGTAATTTCTTTGGTACTTACAGGCAAACTTTATACTGATATGAGTTATATTAGGAGTTATTATGCCATGTTCCAAATGGGTCTTTACAATCATTGGCAACATGACAACATTGTGGTAATTCGTGGTTTTTACTAAACTAGAAATTTTCATACAACCAGAACATAGCTTATAAAAATTTACATTATTAATAAACACCAACACAATTACTCAATCATAATATAAGAAAGTTGTTCAGTAAATTCGCCGCGAAAACATCCTTAAAAGCATTCTTGCATCCTAGGAACATAAGCGAAACCTAACTACTTAGTCCAATAGGATATATCCTTAAAAGCAAAACCTAACTACTTGTCAATTTTGTTGATCGTGCTTATCTACAATTGTTGGTACATGCCGTGGAAATAGAATACAAATCACAATAGAAAAACACAGGCACACAAACCAGACATTTATGTGATTGAGAACCCTTTCTACTCATCCAAGAGCGGAGAAGGCTCTTACAATGCCATGTTCTTACAACAAAACATAACAAATGCAAGCAAAAATGAAATTATAAAATAAAGGAGATTACAAATGAATGAGATCTTGTATGCTTGGTCACTTTGGTTGCTTTGAAATGTCCTCTGAAAGCCCTGGAATGTAATAACACTTCTCCTCACCATCCTAGAACAAATCTCCCAAAGTCTCAGGGGATCTATAATTCTTTTTTTTATTTCAATTACCATTAATCGATTATTTGTTCACCTTGAGTTGACTATTCTATCGATATTACAGTGTATGACATGTCCACATCTTTGGGATCTCTTAATAATTGCTTCGTGCGATCGATCAGCGACAAAAGGAATTGGTCGATTGCACGACAAAAGGATCGATTGCGTGACAGAAGGAATCGATTCTTTTGTCGTGCGATCGTGTTTGATCGTGTTCGATTCCCTTTGTCTGTAGACGCAGTAACGGAACGATAAATACCATGCGTGCCGAGCGGCACGACACAATATTTCATACCTTGCACTGTATACCAATCAATCAACTTCTATTGTCGATTCCTAAGTTTTCTAGTCTTTGGTGTGAGTTGACTCTCTGATTGGACTGCTAATGCAGTTGATTGACCGAGCAATCTTCTTTTAGGGGGTGCTTGGTTAATTGAAGGGTATGGAAATGAGAATGAGATTGAGAGAAGCGGGGAATGGAAATGGAGGAGGTTTCATTCCCCCTATTTTGCTAAGTAATGGCTCATTCCCCTATTTAGGGGATTGAATCTGTGGGGCCCACCACCAATTCGCTAAACTAAGCACTAGTTTTCCATTCCTTTCCCATTCCCCACTCCCATACCATCCAATCAGACACCCCCTTAGTTTTCAACCCATTCTTATAAATTTGTGTCGAAACTAAGTTGACTAAAACACTATTCATTGAGTCGACTCCCAAATTGATTGAGCATACTATTCATTTTAATTTCTCTATGCCTAGAGACCCCATGTCTCTCAAAATTCTTCGAATGCCTACTATAGGTTGATGTCCACTTACTAGGACTTCATCCTTGCTTGGAGACTCTTCATCGGTAAAACCTTAATCATTGCCTAGAATGCAGCTGTTGTCAGCCTACTAGAACTTCTCCTTGTCTCCGGACTTCCACTGCCTAGAAACAAAATTGAATCAACTTGGTGACCTGCAAGAAACCAAATTGAATTACCATAATAGCTCACTTGTCTATTCCACCACTATGATGTTAAAAACATATTATGAACCATTTGGAAAAGGGAATCAAGAGTCATATGAACAATTACTAATGTAAAATAATTAAAAAGTTTTGATACCCTACTCACCTTATGGTGCTCACCTTATTAGCGACACGTGTAATTTTTTTTATTTTTTAAAAATGTTTTAGCTTAAATACTATAGCTTAAACCCTAAAGCCTAAACCCTAAGTTCTAAAAAAATATACTGGGTGTTGACAAGGTGAGCACCATAAGATAAGTAGGATAACAAAATCTATATTTACCTTTTTATTAATACAACAAACAAAAGATTATATGAGTAGAAAAAATACATTGAAATAAAAGTAACTATATACTAGCTAAAACCAATTATGATATCAAAAGGGCATTCTAGCTTGCAAAACTAGAAGACAAAGAAAACAAAAAACAAGCGGAAATTTGTTAAGTTGGTAAATAAGAAAAGTGTGCATGAATTTAAACTTAATTAAGAGTTAATTAAGAGGTCAAGAAAATCAATTAAGTCCAAATTTTATAATACAACTTGAATTCACATTTAGTTCCTTAATGCATTTATATACTTATCAACTATTTTTATTCTTTTTGTTTCAATTATTTATCAACATTTTAAAAATGTTACTATTGTTACTCTAAATTATCATTTTTTTATCATAAGTTACTTTTAATTATTATCATTTAATTACCGGTTATAAATCTCTCACTATTAATGAATTTCCAATGAATCCACACCCAATAACTCCATTAAGAATTGAATCACTATAGTCAATGTCCTCAGTGTGTAATTATGCCATTTAATTATAGCTTTAGCTCTCAACAGTGATATACAACAATATAGTGCCCTTACACAAATAAATAGTGCCCACTCACTATCACATCCTGCTATGGGCAGTTAGATACTCTTGTATAATACTAGGCTGATAATTTTCAATTATTATATATCTTTTTTTTCTTGCAAATGTGATTCTGTACTCTTGCTATCCTGCAAGCAAGGTCAAACACGATTAGTGCAGCTAAAATGAAATAATCTTGTAATTACACTTCATTCGCTAACAAAGGCATATACATTGTTCTGCAACCCCAAACTCCTACTCCATGGCCTATGATCGATTGTTGGGTCACTCCCATCAAGACACTATCTTTCTCGTTCTTGGTCAACTAATGAAGGTATAGAAACCTCTGAGGGTTCTAAACCTCTTACAAGCTAAAGAGATTAGAAAGGATTACAATGTTTAGGGAAAAGAATAAGCTCTAATCAGACTTAGCAAACCCTATTTTCACTAGCCTTGAAGATTGCATCGAACTCCCCTTTTATAGCCTTCAATCCTTCAATGTCTCTTGCTGTCTTTAGTCTTTAACAATTGATTGATGCCATCTAAGGGTGAGTCTGTTTATGTTAGTTCTATTAAATGATAATTGTAATTGATTAGCATGAAGTATTAATTGTGTTTATGTTTCCTAGGAATCAAAGTTGAGCTTGAGTATTAAGTGTCTTTATCTTTTCCTAGAGTAGTCAAAGTTAGGTGTAATTTATATTTTCCATGCAATTAATGTTGTAGAAGAGATGGAAAAAAAATCTCGTTGTATATTCATTAATCTGCTTACATATAGGAATTTTTATACATAAGGAGGGAAAATAAAAAATCAATCTCAATCCCTACAATCAAGGGAATACAATCAAGATCAATCTCAATCCCTACAATCAAGGAAATCCAAATCAATCATAATCCCTACTATAAAGGGAATCTTCGGAAGTATTCAACAAATGTAATTCTGAAACATTCCTCTATAAATTAATGTATTGCATATCTGTGGGTATAAGGAAAATAGATCAAAGTTAGAGAAGCAGATTTGAATCTTATTAGAATTTCCTTTCTCATTTTTTCTATCTCCAACAAGTTCTACCCTTGTCTCCCATGGGTATAAGTCACTCAACACTAATAGCTTACTAGAGATTTACCCTTGTAGCTTGACTTCACCCTTCAACCATTTCTTGTCACGTTACTCAGTCCCTTAGATGCACATGAGCACTTAACTCCTCCACAAGCCATCCTTCACCCTTTCACATATGGAGTCCGTTTCCATTGGCTATTTTCTTTGCTACCTTAATGCTCCTCGTCTTGTGGTCTCTAAGTATGCCTTATCTGCTTATGTAACCTTCTTCGATCTCTCACGACCTTAAACCATCAAGTTGCCAACATGACCGCAAACCACACCACGTTGATGCTTTAGAGCTACTCCAACACCACCATAGTGCTACTCATTCTGTGGTCCCTCGGATATCTCCTACCATCCTTCTCCCCTCTCCAATCTTAATAGATCTTGAAGCCACTAGTCATGGTACCTTGGCCACGCCAAACCAACATTCATCATTGACCACATCGAGCATTGAGCTCTCTAAGTTCCATGTGTGCTCTTGTAGCGTCTACACAATTAAACACATTAAATCACAGAGCCAAGATTAACTTAAAACCCTTTGTCAAACATCAAGACCCAAGTCACATACCACTTGGGGCACGATTGCACCAATATAAATGATCAACCTAAGTCAACTTTTTTTTATAAGTTATGCTAATTTCATGTATAATAACCTGTGTTCTCTGAGTGAGGTATACAATATAAAGATATGAGTATAAACATCGAACCCAACAAAAATCAAGAAAACTAAAATAGATTTAATAATAGATATCAACTGAAGAATAAATTAGAGCATTCATTTTAATTTTTAAAACAATGCTTCCCATGTTAATCTCTATGTGAAACCCTTCTACAATCATGAAAGAATTAATTTATTTAACCGCCAATAGTTTACTTTAAAATTCATTTTGTTATTTTAATTATTATTTTAATCCTTTTTTCTAAATTAGTTATAATGCATACAAAATTTCTTATATCTATTTATTCATGCACAATAAATTATGTATAGAAGTCAAAACATAGATTTATCCATCTCTATGTACAACAAATAACTCTAGTTACTACAAAATAGCGTACCCCACTCGAACTTGTATCTATAAATACAGTATGAAAATACTTTAGAAAACTCAAACAATTATCTAATAAAAATCTAAAAATTAAATGAAATTCGAAGTCTATGGGTTAAATTTTTATTCTGCTACCTCGTTATAATTTTCATTCCTATACAGACCTTTACTACTATCAAACAATAATTTATTTTCTCATTCTACTCTAGGTACTCTAATCAAGACAAAAATCTAATAAAATAATACATATTTACCTCACACTTCTCCTGAATGATGAATATAATATATGTGTTTTGTTGATACAAAATACCATGCCAATCTAACCTAAATTGATACTATAATTAGTTCAAAATATAATCATTTTCATTGATATCAACATGTAATTATTTATCAAGTCTTACCTTTAATTGTTGGCTTATGAACAACAACCTCATTGGAAAACACTAGAAGGCTCGGAAAATGAGGAAGGCCACTCTTAGCTCGTCGATTGATGGTTGTAGACATCGGAGTGCCAGGAAGAGGGAAGAAAGGGAAAGGGAAAGGAGGATTAGTGTTCCTCTATTCCTTAGCTCAATGGCAGCGGTGGCCAACGGTCGACTGTGGGCACAAGAAACCAACAAGAGAGAAAAGAGAAACGGAAGGAAGGGATGAGGGAGGGAGAGGGCAGTAGTCACTGTCCTCTCTCAAGCAACGATGAACGTGGTTGTGGCAGCGATGGAGGCAATTGTAGTAATGGCAGAGATAGTTATGGAAGTAGAGGAGGTGGCTGCGGTAGTGGCAAGTGGTTGCATGAGTACGAGAATGAGAGAGAGGAGAGGAAGAAGGATGTCATTGGTGGCACGTGGAGGAGAGGAGCAAATATGGTTGTTGGTGTCTACTATAGGGGTGTCAAAAATGAACCCGACTTGCCAACCCAACCTGAGTCGATTTGAAAAATGGGTTAGGGTTGGAGGTTTTTGGGTTCGGGTTGGAGTTTTTTGGGTTGTGTTAGGATCGGGTTGAATTCAAGTTGACCTGGGTTGACTTGGGTTGACCTGAATTTAGGGTTTAGGGGTTTTTTTTTGGTTAAATCAAATTTTGTTTTGAAAATTAAGGTGCTTTAATAGTATAGTGTTAGTATGACAATGATGAAATATTGTGATAAAAGTGAAGTGAAGAATTATCGGAAAACAGTAAAAATTGTCTTTTTAAATCAGGTCGGATGGGTTGGTCGGGTTATCCGGATTCGGGTTTAGGGTTTCAAGTCGGATTGGGATCGGATTTAAGTTGAGATTGTTTTTGTAATATCTTTGCTTTGACCTGACCCGAATCCACCGAACTATCCGAATTGACACCCCTAGTCTATTGGAAGAAGAGGAAGAGGAGAGTTGCTGGTGCTGGAAGAGAAGAAAAAGAAGGAGAAGAAGAAGGATGGGGAGATAAACGCGTGAAAAATGGGAGGAGAGATCTCTGTTCAAATAAGGCTTTGTGTGAGGGAAAGAAAACAATGTGAGTGGGAGAGAGACAAAAGGAGAGAGAGACTATTATCCCCTAACTCCTCAAAGAATTCGCTAATTTGTTTTAAACTCTATGAACCGGTTTAACTCATTTAAAAGTTGGTTCGGCCATAAACTAGCCAAAAGAACTCTAAATTGATCTCGGTTTAAACCATGTAACCCTAGTCACCATGCATACCGGATGAGTTTATTCCGAACCCAATTTTACTTCAACTTGATGTCCAAATTTTATTTTGACATTTTGGTTCCATTTATTTTAGGAATTTTTTAAAATAAATTGAGAATTTTATCAATTCTATTTATTTATTTATTATTATTATTATTATTTATTTACTGAGAAAATTTATTGATAAAAATTCAGTATTTAACAAACAACTAGCAATTTATACCTATTGATTTGAATCCATTTAAAACTCTTGATTGCAAACTTGAGTATTTGATGCTATTTTAATAATATTTTAATGTTGACCACCTAGGCTACTGCATAGCCTTGAATTGACTACTACCTAGACGCAGGGCATACACTGATCCCCTTAGTTGGAACCAGTTTAAATGAATTCCACTATCACAACATAAAAAGATTTTAAAATTGTAGCAAACAAACTTAATTGATCACTGCATGAAGGGAAGCAAGGCAAACTTACTTTTTGGAGAGAGACAACTAAGGGGTTGTTTCTGCTCGATAGTAAGGAAAGATGGGAAAAGGGCTGCATGGTGCTGCCAGACCTTGGCTGCAGTCAATGTAACTGGTAGGATGATGGATGGCAGAGGAACAAGGGGCTGCTGCTTCAACAACGAAGGTGTGATGAGGTGACTATCTGCAAGCAATTTGGTTGCACAACTCTCAAACAAACACCAACAGGCAGCTTATGGGAATCTGTTGGGTTCTGTACGAGGTCTGCTGGGGGAAAGAATCAACGACTGCTGGCAATGATGCATTACTACAGAAGCACTGGCCTAGCAGAAGTACAATGACAAGTGCCATGACCACGGAAGAGAGGGAAGGAAAAGTGATCAAGAGAAACACGGTTTTTTATGCATGTAACATTGGGTTTTAATTATCCACGCAAATCCCTGAACTAGACCCAACTGGTTCAACTTCAGTTCAGCCAGAATTCAACCAAATCGAGCCCGATTGAGTTCAGTTTGAGCTCAAAACACATCGTAATCAAAATCCACCTAATATAACCCTCAAATGGCAATCCAACCCGAAATTGAATCAAATACTTAGAAATCAGCATTAAAACTAATTGGTTTAGGCCTAACTGCAGCTAATTACCCCCATGAAGTCTCAAGTCCCCTATTTAAACTTAATTAAACTCTGGTACAAACATGTTACACAAGATGATTGCATGATTCTTTTCTTCTAGTTTCCTCTTATAGAA
The DNA here is from genome assembly GCA_037177295.1 of Kaempferia parviflora. Lineage (NCBI taxonomy): Eukaryota > Viridiplantae > Streptophyta > Magnoliopsida > Zingiberales > Zingiberaceae > Kaempferia > Kaempferia parviflora. Next base: position 9,991,835 of record JBAMIE010000016.1, on the reverse strand, counting down.
CAATTAAATGTGTTGGTTCTTATTAGTTGGGTATAATGATTGAAATGGTATGTGTTTACAAATGGTCTTAGTTATAACCTATCAAATTACAACTAATCAGGGTGGTAACGAGGAATAGGAACTTTGAAACAAATTTCACGTGAAGAAAATAAAATTGACAAAAATTGCAATAACAATGAGAGAAATTCCTCCCATTTAACTACGTATACAGACACCTTATGTCAGTAGCACACATCATTTTTGGATTGATCCTTCAAACAATACTCACTTGTGATTTCTAATACTAGATACAAGTTTAACTAAGTTAGGTAGGATCTCCTTGAAAGATTCTGTACAAACCTTCTACACTGTTGTTTATGAATAGTGATATTGCTTTTCCAAGTGAAATTTAAATTGTGTTATATGGCTAAAAAGCTTTAATTTTTGTTAATTATGTTTCCTTGTACATCAGCAGTTATTTATTTATTGTTTAGCCAAGTATGACAAGATTCATGCATTGGGGCTGGGTACTGCTAGAGCGAATGTGCCTTTAGCGTCTGTTTGGGATGAGGTGAGGTAAGGAGCTGAGGGAAGTAAGGGGAAGGGGAACTTTTAACCTCTCTCACCCCTCTAATTAGGGTGTAAGAAAGTTACCTCCCTTCCCTTTCCATTAATGAATCTCCCCTCACCCTATCCAAACAGAGCGTTGGATGTAGGCTAGGTCCATGTTTGCGAGCCTAGATTCAAGTAGATGCTTAATGTTTAAATAAATAAACTGGGACAAAAAGATATTTAAAGTTATGCATGAATGTTGACACAATAGGCATGAGAAAGTTATGCTATATTTTTGCAAATCCATGTGGAACCAGGTTAACATACTAGAGGAATGAAATCAAGCATTGGTCAGATAGTTGTTTGAAGATATGTTGATTTGAAGGTGGGGAGTATTTGAAGTTTTAAGCCACTAATGGTTCTCCATATTGATGTTGAACACGGCACGGAGTGACATTTCTGATATATGTTTGTTCTCCATGCTAGTCAACATTGTCCTTGGATGTTAAATAAGCCCTTTCTCATCCGGGCTTGGACAGGCCATGACGGACTTGGTTAGCAACAATAAAATAAGATAAAATTTATTTAAATATAGATGATGATATAGTAGGAGAAATAGCCTATTGGTGTAGCAAAATCCATATAGCCGACCCACTTAGTGGGATAAGAATTAGTTGTTGTTGTTTGTTCTCTATGCTTGTGAGCATTGACCTTGGGGTTATTCATGCATGGTCCTTCACCAGTGTCAATGAAATTATGTCACTGCTGATTATTTTTGAGAAACAATGTTTTTTTTATTAATACTGTGCATGATCTGCTGTAATTTCTTATTCTCAGTTTATCCTTGTATTCATGTGACTTTGTTTATGGTAGCACTGGTTTTTCCATATTTCAGGCTGACATGTACAGCTTAGGAGTTATTTTCTTTGAGCTGTGGCATCCTTTTGCTACTACAATGGAAAGACACATTGTTCTTTCAGATCTTAAACAAAAGAGTTTAGTTCCACCTTCTTGGGCTGCCAAATTTCCCAGAGAGGCAACTTTGTTACAAAGACTATTATCTTTGAGCCCGTCAGATCGTCCATCTGCAACTGAACTTATTCAACATGAATTACCTCCTAGACTCGAAGACGAGTGGCTAAATGGTGAGTTAATTGGTGGTCAGAAGCATTTACCTATTACACCCTTCTATTTATAACCCTTAAAACTACCAACACCCAAGTAAATACCCAAATGGGACTAAACCAATTACTTGAGCAATAAATGTCGTCCTCAAATGTCACATTTTGGCAATTTAATATCATCAATGAGTTTTGGCCAAACACTTTAATGGACAAAAATAATCTAATTTGGTGATATGAAGCCTTACTATGAATCCAGGATGCTACAAGGAATCCAACCATGTCTTCATATGTAAATTTGAACATTTATAGCCGTTCAGGTATTTTGGCTATAACACTGACAATTGGTTTGAGTGATGATTCAATAATGGTTCAGGAGATAGGCCAACCCGTTGGTTAAATTTCAATTTACAGTGTGCATTGTTAGTAATGTTGGACTTTG
>JBAMIE010000016.1:9968056-9989641 GCA_037177295.1 Kaempferia parviflora | reverse complement strand
TAATGGTTCAGGAGATAGGCCAACCCGTTGGTTAAATTTCAATTTACAGTGTGCATTGTTAGTAATGTTGGACTTTGTGTGAAATGGTAAAATGCCTTTTGCTTATCTTATTTCCTATTTCATCATTTCAGCAACATGTTGAACATTCTCTTTTTGTTAACGATTTTTTTACTATTTAAAATTTATATTATTTAAATTAATAATTAATTAAATGAATAAATAATTAATTTATATAGTTATTATATATAAAGTAACATCTTTGTGTTAATTTATATATTTATTATATATATATATATTTTATTTTAGAATTAATTTGAAATTTGGATCCATGAATATTAACATATTTAACTTGTTTACATATAGGATTCTTGTTTCATGAACATATGAAATATATATTTATCTTGGAATGTTTCTACTGATCTGTCATATATATATATATATATATATTTTTTGTTTTAGAATGTCTCTACTTGATCTGTCTAGAAAATGTTTTAGAAAACTATATTTAATTATTTTTTCTAACAATATTAAGTTGTTCAATAATTGAGAATTTATATAAAATTAATATACAACTTATTTTTAAATTATATACAATAAACATATTTATCTAATAATTACTCTATATAAATAAAAAAATACTGAAACAGTATCGACACGATAAGTTACTGAAACTGTATCGTTTCAGTCTGGGACCGAAACCTGGGCATGACTCGAGATTTTAAACCTTGGTTCTAACCAAATAGTGAGTTCCAAGTATGTACTCAGAAACAAAATAAAATCAAGGGAAGGGTTTCACCAACAATGATGCTAAGGTTTCCCTAACCAAAATCCATGTCTTCATGCACTGAAAATGAAGTGTGCTGGAACAAGGTTCCACCATGGATCTCTAAAAAAATTAGAAAGCATGTAAATGAACAATAACCACACTCGCAGTATTTAACTTGCAACTGAAGCTGACACACAAAAGATCTATTTAGAGAAAAGTCATCTAAAGGAAAAACTCACTGGCCTGGAAAGGTAAAAAGGGATCAATATCAGATGACTCAGATCAACAGTTTGTAGCAGCCACTTGTCTGAAGAAAAAGGAGTTGCGCAACCCCTAGGTTTCTATTTCGCCTAAGAACTTAGGAGGAAGGAGGATGTTAGAATTGGGTATTTTCATGACTGCCACAAACACACAGGGTTACACTGATTATCTGAAGGAGAGGGCTGGGGATTTAAGAATATCGTCCACTGATTTAATGCGATGTGTGCTGAGGCATTGTGGACGGGACTTTCTGCTGAGGGTGGAAAATGGTCAGGGTTACACGTTGGAAGGCGACCATAGGGTTACATGTTATGGGGTGGGTGTTGAGGTTATGTGAGGGTTAATTGGAGGAAAAGAAAAGGCAATAAAAAACAAGAATGCAGGGTTTTAATAGACTCCAAAACCTTGGGGTCACTCAATTTCAGTAATGGTGACCAAAATCATGACCAATTTTCCCTAAAAATGACTTGGATGGATTCACTTTGCCAACACATCGACAACCAAAAAATTTCAGAATTTGTCATAACTTTTTAAAATACCGTTCACAGCTTAAGATTACTTCAATAATTTAAGCGAGAAGGATTGATACCGACTACTATAACTGCACCTACTTCCAAAGCATGCATTGGTGATAAATGTTCCAAGCCACTTACTGGGAGTCGGATATCTTTTTATGAGATAAGCTGAGCATAATACATAACTAATTCTTCATCTTGAGGGGAGTATTAGTGTATGATCAAGAATGAAGGCATATCTAACAATGTTGCCATTGTATCTATATCAGTTCTTATTTTAACCAAATGAATATTTCAGTTTCTTAGCGGGCCTAACTAAAATTAGAGCTGTCAATTTCGATTGAGTCCATCAGGTTGGCTCGTCCGCCAAATAATTTAAACGGATTGGGTTGAAGTTTTATCAACCCATTTCAATGCAGATCGGGGTGGGTTAGCCCACGCAGATTGCGAATTTAAGCTGGCCGGCCCGTGGCGGGTTTGGGTTGGCTCGCGGATAGAGAAGAAAGAACTTTTTTTTTTCTTCCAAAATTTAAAATAAAGTGGAAAAGTCAATGTGCTCGTGGGTTGGCTGCTTAACCTATAACCCAAACTTCAAATTTCAACCTTTTTCTATATTTTTTATTTTTTGGTGGGCTCATGGGTTGGCTCGCCTAACCCACAACCCACCCTGGGTTGGGATGGGTTGGAAATTTGCCAACCCGCCACCAGCCCACCCCTCGGCCTGCCAGATAATGGGTTTTTGGGGGCTGGCCAGCCCTGCCATGGAACGACCCGTGTGACAACTCTAACTAAAATGCATGGATTCCGTAGTCAGATATTAAGAATGGCAGCTTTGGTTGAGAAGGCTGCCGTTATGCATGCTAGGCAAACCATATCTTTCCTGAACCATTTTACATTTAAAATCTCAAACTTCTCATTCTTTCAAAATTTATTATTATCATTCTTTCTGCACCGTATTTGTAAGAAAATTTTGATGCAAATTACCTAATACATCCATTTCCTATTTTTTATGCATTTAAATAGATATTCTTCGAACTATAGAGTCATCAGAGGACACATATGTGTATGATCGAGTTGTATCCGCTATCTTTGATGAAGGAAGATTAATTTCAAAATATCACAACAAGCAAGGTGGCTGTACATCAATGACCAGAGATGATCATTGTTTCATTCCACATACACAGTTTGGTACTGGATTCCAAGATACCGTCATTGCAGTTAGCAAGGAAATATTTAGACAGCACTGTGCAAAGAGATTTGATATATCACCCCTGTGCATATTGGATGACTCTTCTACTTTCAACAGGTTCGATATTGTTTAATTTTATTTTCCCTAAAAAGCTAATTATTGATGATTTTCTTCAAGACAACACCCTTTACTGGCTTATTTATGGAATCCTAATTTTAGGAAATCAATCAAACTTTTAACTCAAGGAGGAAACATGCTAGAACTTTGTCATGAATTACGCTCACCATTCGTAAATTGGGTTGTTATGAATCAGGTACGTGTTCATTGAAATTAATACTTTGAAGTGTGTATGTCATTATGCTCAGTTGCAGTATTCCTAATAAAAGTGAGATATTTTTCTCAACATGGATTGCTAATCGTAAAAATCTTCAATTCTTTATCTGAATGACCTGAATGATAAGTGTTTTTTTCCTTCTATTTTTCCTTCCCCTTTTCACATTTATCCGGTTAATATGTTGGGCTCTTTGATTATTATATCTTTATTTGTGCTTCAAAATATTTTGATTGCAAGTTTCATTTTCAGTTGGCATGAGTGGGAGATGACTTGTTCAATATTTTTGAGTATCATTCAATTTAAGCAACGTAAGCATGCTCATTTGTGTATAAATCCATTTGCACTTAGTCACTCATAAATTATTGAAAATTTAATCCCTCAAGCTGGACGACATGTGTCAATTTTTTCGTTTTAGGTTTATTTCTCTTAGGGATCATATATATGAACCAACTTATTAGAGTTGATCTATCAGCAATCACTCAAAACAGAGTATTACATCTATTTTTTGGTGTGAGCTAGTGTTTCTTTTTCTAAAGAAATGCTCAGTTTTGTCCATCTTTGATATTTTTCAATGTGCACACTAAATAGGGTTATATTTGATGATCTTATGTGTACATTTTTGAGAAACTAGATGAAAGCTATAACACTAAGATATAATAAGAAGATTTTTTTTTTTTTTTTTTTTGGATGGATGGCCTAGGCCTTTGTGCCAGCGGATTCAGAATATCTGTCAGAGTGGGTCATTCCTTCTGAGTTCCTGAAGTTGGTGGAGTGATACTAAGTTGGAGGTGATATCTTCTAGATTAAGGCAGGCCCATTGAAACCTTTATGTTAAAGACACCTTGGTGGGGTCGAAACTCATATGATGCTCAAGTCATTGCAAAATGCTTCAGCATTAATTCTTGAAGTTCTGTGATAATTACTGCAAAAAAAAAAAAAAAAAAAAAAAAGAATAGGGTTTAGTCAACAATTGTGCCCTTATTGATAACAGTTGGGCGGCTGAGTCATACCTTAAAAGGTTCTGCTAATGTTTAAGGTCTAAGTTGTGATACCATAGTCGAAGGTGGGTTTCTATGTAAAATCACTTTTGGAGGATTTATTAGCAGAGCTTTGGGGACCTTCTTGACCATGGCCTAGGTCACTGTATGGTCTATGTGGTTTTAACCTCGAGTATCAATGTGAGGGTCTAAATATGAGTATCTTTGTAGTGTCAAGCTGAGTAGGCTACTTAGTACCAATTCTTATTATTATGATTTGCAGATATATGTTTGACAAGATGCTGGCTTATGAGACTGGAGAGAAACTCATGAATGATATAGCTCTATTTTTTAAAAATAATTTTTGTTAAATTATGAAATGTTAAAAAGTGAACATATCAGTTTGTAAATTAGACATTTCCATAGAAGTATTAGAAAGCAGTGAATTTATTCTAGCACATAAACAGAATATAGCATTTCAGCAGATTAACTGTTTGATTGAATTTTTTTTTTCTTGTAGAGATTTAGATAAGTGATGGTACAAGAATTTTGGTCAAGTCATAATTGTATGTTTCTGCAACTGAAAGTGGAATTATGTTTTCATATTTAACAGAAGCTTGAAATCACTGCGGGTATTAGGACCTTGAATGCATTTCATTTAAGTATACAATATTATTTGTGCATAATTTTCCTAGGGATGTAGTGCAAAATAAGAATTGGCATCAGTTTGTACCCAATTTGTTTTTATGGGATTTTTACTTTATCCAAGGAATGATATACATCAAAGATTTTCCATGTTTAATGATAATTTTATCTGCAGAAATTATTTTGCAAAAGATATGAAATATCTTGGGTTTATAGAAGAGCCATTGGCCACTCGACTCCTAGTCGTTTTCTTCAGGTAGAAGTAACTTTATGCTAAGTGCGAATCTAGCAAAGGAACATGAACAATTACTTATATTGATCCTTTAAATAGGGAGATTTTGATATTATTGGAGGTGCTTTATCACTTACTGAGGCAGAAGTTATTAAGGTACGGTTTCTTTCCTTGTGTGAAATCATGTATTATGTTTTGGTCATACAATGTATTTGCTTATGTTTTAGACACTAGTATCATGTTTTTTGTTTATGCTTGTACCTTGACAATTTGTTTTGTTGATTTAAAGAATTTCCTTAAATAAGATTAGTATTACAAATGCAATTCTTCTTCTTTTCTTTATATATTTCTATTTGTTGTCATATCACATATATACCATCTGTGAATTGAATATTGATCCTTTGAACATAAGTTTCAAATTGATTTTTAGAAATGTTTGTCTCATCTCGTGTTCTTGTCTTGACCACTCTTCTTTTTGCTCTATTTTTCAAGAGAATTTAGCAATCTGATTCATATTTTTCTTCATATTCTTAATATGCCATACATTTATCATTATGCCTTTACCTCAATATTAGCTACTTCATACATATTCAAGTTAATTTAGACATTCTTAATTTGTTCACCCATCTACTCAGATCTGGCACTATGTCAGATGTGATAAAATGTTCAAGGATAATTTTCTAATCCTTTTTCTTGTGGCTAAAACACATTACTTATGAAAAAAAATAGTTGTTTGTTTCTATATTTTGCCAATCAAATCAACATGTCTTATTCAATTAATAGTTTTTTTTTTTGCTTCTTTATCATCACCATCTCTTTGTATTCTACATCTTTATCTTAAGATTCTTTAATAAATCATCTTGCTTCATTCTTAATTGTATCTGCAGTTGAAGTCCAAAGTCTTATACTCTTATTCAAAATCTTTTACTAATTTAATCTGACTAAATATATTGTTGCTCTTAAATTCAACCTCGCTAGTTCTTAAACTAGAAATGAATTTCTTTCTCACATTTTGTAATACCTAACACTAATACTTAAGTTTAATTTACAAAACCTACACAATTTTATCTACCTTCATGATATTAAAAGCCCAATGGTAATCAACTTAGCTAATGGTTGGAGGTATTTAAGAATTAGTGAAGGAATTCAATATTTTTATTTGAAGGTGTATTTCAATTAATAATCACAAACACACAAGATATTCATGTCACTACCATTTAAAGGAAACAAGTAGAAAATCACCATGTGAATCATTGGTGCTATGTACACTACTTTGCACATTGTAGTCAGAAATCAATCCTAGTGTTATAGGAAATTGTTGCTTGAGAGGTCAAAGGAAGAACACAATTTTTAAACTCACAACAAACTCTAAACATGTCTCTGAAATAGCACCTCATAACCTTCGTAGTGGTTCAGTTTTAACTCAACCATTTCTGCCATAAATAATCTGAATTCCCAATAATTACCTTCGATTAATGCCTTTGGTCGATTATCAATCCCTAATCAAACCTCGATTATAACAAATCTCCAAAACTCTGAAAACTTAATCCTCACAATACTTATCTAACCTACAAAGATGGCCCTTTCCACATGAAACACGGCAATAGAACAACCAATTTTGAATATAAATCACAGTAAAACTAATTGTTGGTAATTTTTGAGAAATTTTGAGCTTCAGATGGTTTTGCTATAAGAGAACAGATAGTAAGAAATGAGGAGAACTTGGTGATGGCCAAAGTAGCCTCCTGACAGATGCCCCGCTATACCTTTTTGGATTTTGGAGGTGAGGCCCAGTACTAGATGCTGGTCTTTTAACACCCAGTATTGGATAGTAGTCTCTATTAAATTTAGAGGCCACCTTGCTGACCCCTGGCAGATTTTAAGGTGGCACCATTCACCTTTCTTGAATGCTATTGTGATATTCCTCAGATATTGCAGAAAATTATATTTTGCATAATTAGGCTTTCAATAGTTTGAATAATTTCTTTAGTCTTTTGTGGTTTTAGTTATAAATAAAACTCTTTAATCTGCTCTTCTTATTATCGTTGTGAAATCTTGATTATCAGGTAGCATTGGATATAGCAATGCACTTTTTTCCTTCAAGTGCAATGCAAATCCATTTGAATCATAGCCATATTCTCGAATCTATTTGGTCATGGGTGGGAATACCACATGAATTGAGACAAAATGTAGCAGAGGTATGTATCAGATCTATTCTATCCAAAATATTTCAGCAAAACCTGATTATTTATATTAAATGCAGTTGATATCCATCATAGGTTCGTCTTATCCACAGTCTTCTCATCGTAAATTAAGCTGGACTTTTATCCGCCGGCAACTCCTACAGGTATCCAACTAGCTTTTGTAACTCCTGATTCATATGTGCACAAGGATTGCATATGCCACAGCTGAAATTCCCACTTATATGCCACAGTATAAGTTCCCACTACCCTGACAAGTAACAAAAAACACTACGTGGTACCAAGTGGAAGACCAACATGGTTTTAGGTAAGCCTTGTAGGTTTGCTAATTGAAACAGTAGTTGGCACATATATCACTGCACAGTCAGTGATGTAGGATTTGAAAACTTTGTTAATTACTTCACAATACAATCTTAGAGAATACATGCACCTATGTAATGACTAAGACATAGATTTAGCAAAGCTTTTTGATAATAATTGCTAGAATTCTTTTATCAATTATACTTTTCTTTAGATGATTTGCACAAAAAATTTGAGGAAGGCTGTCACCCTAGTGCCAACAACAGACTAATAGACTCGTGGAAATAATTTACGAAGTTAGAGCACCAATATTTATAATGTGCATTATACTTCATTCTCAGGATCTTAATGTATCTGAAGCACTTGTTAACAGACTTCAGTTAGCAGATTTAAGATTTTGCGGACCAGCAGATCAAGCCCTTGCAAGGCTTCGTGGAGCACTTTCTCCTGGTTAGTATCTTCATAATTTTATCTTGTCATCTTTATATACAATGGCTGTAAATTATGGAAGATAATTAATTTGCAGATAAATCCACTCTCCAGGCTCTTGAGGATATGTCAGCTCTTCTCAGATATCTAAGGTTTTGGAATATTGAACAAAATATTTCAATTGATGTTTTAATGCCTCCAACCGAAACATATTACCAGAGTCTTTTCTTTCAGGTAATCATCCTCTGTTTACTACCCATTCCATCCATCAGAAGTTTGAACTAAAGAACATCTGTTTTTTCATGATGTATGCTTCTCTTCTTTTACTAGACCAATTGACGCTAGACATAATTGTTAGGAGTGGGGTTGGAATAGCTCGCTTCACTTCTTCAAACTTGATGTTCTAGCAGAAAACTTAAAGCGATGCTAAACCTCGATTTACTTGGTATCAACTTTCTTGAGGTGACTAATCCAATGGTCCGACTCTCTCTCACAGTATCCACTATGAAAACCTCATTCTCGGAATCCCTCTGGATGTGGAGAAACCTCGTACAATCTTGAGCACAAGAAATGAAAGCAAATACAATGAATACACAACTTTACATGAATCTTGCTTTGAGCGCTTTCTTGTTGCTTGGAATTGCCTCTTGTTTGGTTAGAAATGCAGCAATATTTCTTCCTCAACCCTTCAAGAACCGGCGTTTTGAAATCTCCATGAAAATCACTTTTTTAGGGTTCCTTCGACGCCTCCTAATCAATTGACTTACTCCTAAATGATTGACACGCCAACTCAATCGTTCAAAACCTGTAGAACAACTTTTTTGCCGTATTACCAATCAATTGACAGCTTATAATCAATTAAGCCAATCGATTCTGAAGCTTCTGTTTGTGAGAAAAAAGTTGTCTAATCGATTTCCCAATCGATTCAACACTTTTTTATGCCAATCGATATTGGCTTAGCTTTAATTGATTGCCCCAATCAATTGCAAGGCTTTTTGTTCACGACAGAAACATAGCTTAATTGATTGCCGGGTCAATCGATTCCGACACCTTCTGTTCTCTCGTGAAAACTCTCTCAATCGATTACTCTAATCGATTGCCCAATCCTAACTCCCTAAATCCGAGTTTAGGGTTCTTTCGCCCAACCCCCGGTCAACCTTGACACGTGGGACTTCTTGTTGCCTAGCATCTGGTCCATCTTAATCTGCCAGGGCTTCTTCACCAAGTTTTCGGTCAACTTTTGACCCACTTGGGCTTTCTATTTATGCTAACTTCCAGTTGGACTTCAACCTTTGACTCACTTGAACTTTTTCCTTGCCTAACCCTGCTAGGACTTCCAATTGCCTAGTTCCCAACTAGGTCTTCACCGCCTAGCCTCGCTGGGACTTCCACTACCTATTTCTTAGGTCTTCATTGCCGAGCCCCGATAGGACTTTTACTGCCTAGTTCCCAACTAAGTCTTCACTGTCTATCCGTACTAGGATTTTCCGTTACCTAACCTCCAGTTAGGACTTTCCGTTGCTAACCTCCAGTTAGGACTTTCTTTTGCTAACCTCTAGTTAGTACTTTTCTAGTCAAGTGTTTGTTCCTCCCTTGATCTACCTGACTTCTCTCTCATATATTGTCAAACATCAAAACTTAAACTTGAGAAATTGGTCAACTATGACCCGAGGATGATTGTACTAATATCTCCCTTTTTTATATTTGACAATATGTTTAAGTTAGGCTAACCCATATTAGCCCAACTTCTTTCACCGTGCCAAAGCATAAATGAGGGTTTCTAACTTAACCCTACATTCTCCCCCTTTAGTAGACATAAAAAATCTTCTCTCAAGATTTATTCCTCTTAACCTCCAAACATCCTATGAAAGTCCCATACCTCTCATTGTATTCCATGCTCAACCTGAGCATACATCCATCATCCTTCTAAATTTCCTTCCTTATCCAAATCATGCTTTTAAGATGTATATCCCCCTCAAAGCATGCTCCAACTTCTATCATTGCACCAACAATGACGTGGAGTTTTTAAACCTTTAGGAAATCCTAGAATTAAAGTCGTGAGGTTGAAAATTCAATCTTGAATCTAAACTCTCTTTAACTCCACATTAGTCGCCTTTAACATTCTTTTTCTCATTTTAATCTAGAAAATTATCCTTAAATGCTTACCTAAACACTTTAGAGGGTTAAGAATAGTCAAATTGACTAAACGTGACTTAATGAACTGAAATCATACCATTTTAGACAACATAACATTGCTAATTGATTGGTTTCAGGTACCAATTGATTTCGGCCTGTGTTAATTGATTAGTATGAGTGCAATTTTGCATGTACCTATCGATCAAATCGATTTCGCGAGATTCTGTGCCTGTGGAGATTCACCACCATTCGATTATTGTATCTGAAATTTTAGATTTAATTCCTGACTGTATTTTAGGAATCCATAAATAATTCTATATTTATTGAAAAATCGTGTTATGTGGACATTACTTATATTACATACTATTATGGAAAAATAGTTTTCTTTGAAAATATATCCCATTTTCAAAGAATGATACAAAAATTGAAAATTATTGAAAATTTCAATGTTTCATTCTAGCTTTGTATTTAACTAATCAATGGACAAATAGACTTCACAAAGGTTTTCCAAAGCATTTTTGAAATCATTTTCTAAACAATTTTCAACCACAACCTTTGGGCTAAATGTACGTGACTTGCACGTTAGCTTTCCCCATGATTGGACTTTACATAATTTATGTATTTTGATGAAGTTAAAACTCAAATGACGCTCTAAATCAACATCTTGAGTTTTACTTATTCTCCTAACATCTCACTTGTATATAATATATCTCAATACACGTACAAGTCACTTTATGGTCTTTGTGAAGTGTAAAATAAGTTTCCTAAAACTAAGGGATCATGCATCGCAAAGTAGACATTTTAAACTTGATCATACACCTAGGATGTCACCTAATACCATTGTCCTTAATTCTAAGGAATTAAATTAATACATGATAATAAGTATGACATGTCAAATGTGTACTTTTCAAAAGAAAAACTATCATAGATTAATGATGCATGTATGACATGACATATACCTTCTCATAAAAATATGAATGCAACATATGATGTCATGACACAAACATGGTAGTTCTAACACAAAGTATATACCTAAAGGCATCCCGAATGGGGGATATTTGGAGAGAATCTCTCCAAATATCCTCCACTAGAGGGGATATTTGGGAGGTGATTGGAATTCACCGGCCATATCTCTCTCTCTCTCTCTTTAGTTTTTATTTAAAAAAATATTTAATAGTTAAATTTGAGATATTTGAGAGTGTAATATTCGATAGGTGTTTGTGGGATATTTGATTGTGGGATTTAGGATATTTGAGGAGTGAGATATTTAATTAGTGATGTGGATGTGGGGACCATAAATATTTGAGAGAAATATTGGGTGTTATTGTGGATGCTCTAACGTAGAAAAATTAATCATTATGCCAAAAGCATAAGTTGCCCTCATCTCCTTAGAAAATGCTACAATCCTAAATTGAGGTTCCTTGAATTCTACATATATGTGCCAATTTGATCAAGCTCAATACTTTAAAAAATTTAATTGACACACTTTTACTCTTTAAGAGTAAATCAACTTCTCATTTTCAATGTATGACAATACCTTAAAATTTTCTTAGTGCCAACTTCTTTATGGTTGGGTTAACTACCTTTCCAATTAGAGTTGACATATTCCAAACCCATTTAGTTGGGTAGAGAATACACTCTTAGTAACCCAAAATCTATTGGTGCTCATTGGGTATTCTAGGTATTCACTAGGGATAACTTCTCTAGATACCTTTCTAATGACTTTCATAGGCTTCTTAGAAGACACTAGTCTCTTCAAAGTCAACTCTAGGGATAGTCTCCCTTGTAACTTTGACTTGACTTCTAGACCTAGAGTTAGTTTCATAGCTACATGGAACTCTATGGTACGAGGGCACATTGCCCTTGGACTTAGATTTGTATTCCAAACCCCTCTTGTCCATAAATGGCTCGTCTTCCTAAACTTAGATTTGTTTCTTAGACCCTTTAACATCATTTATTATTTTCTTAAGGGTCTTTTCTAATTGATCAAATTTTGATCTCAAAACTTGATTTTCCATCCTTAAATCTTCAAATTTTGATTTTTTATGATTGCCTTGAACATTTTTCTTTTTAGGCACATGTTTAGATTGTTTCGGGTTCTTGTCTAAGTCAATTTCTACCTTCCTATCTTTAGGTAGAATTGTTCTAGAATGATATAATTTATAAATCTCCTTAGAATTATCATGCTTTCTATTTTCATGATAAATACTAGCAAAATTATAAAAATTATTTATAACTTGCTTTTTATTATGATATGAAGGAATACCATTAACTAATGGTATCCCTTTCATTTGTGCTTCCTCCATTGTTTCTTCTTTGATGTCTCCCCCTTAGATATTGATTTTGATAATGCCCCTTTTTATTACACAAGAAGCACATTATATGCTCCTTGCCCTTTCGTATCCTGACATCCTTTGATTTTTCCTTCACTTCAGGTGTCATTTGAACCTTTTTCTTTATCAAATTAGGACATTTGCTCTTATAGTGTCTCTTCTCCCTACACTCAAAGATCTTTATTTTTAACAATTGAAATTGTTATGGCTTCATGATTTGTGCTTTCTTAACTCGTAGAGGTGGAGCATTCCTTGTCTTCATTGGCTCCGGAAGTTAAGACTTCTTCTCGTTTCAGTGTCAATGAGCTCTCCCCCTAATCCCTTGAGGTGGACACCTCTTCGATATCCTCCTTGGATGTTAAATACCTCTCAACCATCAAATCCTCATGTACTGAAGCAAAGAGTTTCCCTCTTTGCCTTTGTCGTTTCTTTGCATTGAGGATGGATCTTCATGGAGCTTGTCTAATTTACGCCATAATTCCTTGGCATCCTTGTATTCACCTAACTTGCACAAAATATTAACTAGTAATCTAGTTACCTTATCATGAACCTCGGATTTTCGAACTTGCTCTTCAGTCAATTTCTTTTTCTTGAGAAGTTTTCTTTTGCTATCCGTTGGGGCTTCAAATCCCTCCATTTGAGCAAACTATTACTCTATGTCCATCATCAAGAAGTTCTCCATCCTAGATTTCCAAAGATTGATAGTTCCCATTTCAATTGGAGATGATCAGATGTCATATCCGAATCCATCTTGGAAATTCATTTTTTGAACTTGAGCTCCCTTGATGATTAGTCTTTTGACTTGTTGAAATTAGGGCTCAAACTTTCAACGTCTTCTTCCTCTAGCTCTTTGCTTCTTTTGGCGATCAATCTAATGAAGAACGACTTAACTCTGACACCATTTGTTAGGACAATTGAGAGCTAAAGGAGGAAAAAAGGGGGGTTGAATAACTCGCTTTGCCTCTTCAAACTTGATATTGCAGCGGAAAATTTGAAGCAATGCTAACACCTCAATTTACTTGGTATCCACCTCCTTGAGGTGACTGATCCAAGGCCGACTCTCTCTCATAGTATCCACTATGAAAACCTCCATGGAATCCCTCCGGAGGTGGAGAAACCTCGTACAATCTTGAGCATAAGAAATACAGCAAGAAATGAAAGCAAATACAATTTATACACAACTTTACATGAATCTTGCGTTAAGTTGTACAATTTTTTCTGTTGTGTGAGAGCCGGTTGACTGTATTGGTGGAAGTTGATGTAATGAACATTGGGTTGATAGCAAATCCAGCATGCAAAGTTGTCAATAGTAAGGTTTTGTGACGAGGGTACTAACTAGTTAAATAGAAAATGAATAGAAGAGGAAGAGCAAAATGCCTCTTCCCTCCCAGTTATTGACAACAGCTTCAGAGAATTTTCATAATGATTATTTTATCTTTTCTAATTGATGCCTTCATCAGATTATCGTTCACCATTGAGTGGTAGCCTCTGGGGCGGTAATGGTTAAATGCAAAACCTCTGAGAAGACATGGTCAGAGAGAACTGCAGTGTCATGGCCTACTGTGATGAGAAAAGGTGTGGCATAGCTGCATCAGCTAAGGTTACTGGAAGAGTCACCATCTAAGAGAAGTGAAGGGTTGTTGAGGATGTTGGATGGAACTATCGAGTGGAGAGGTTTGCGACTGCAAGAACCAAAGGTAGAGTGATCATCAAATGAGGAATAGGGTTGTGGTTTTAGAGAAGTTGAATACGAGGAGCAAAGTAGTTACACATGGAGTGGAGTTGTGAAAACCTCAAATCTAACATTGTGTGAAGTAGTAGGGCATTGGCTAAGATGATACTTGGGAGTGTTGTATAGGCCACGAGAATCCATATACGATTTCGTCTTGTTTCCTCTCTTCTAAATTGAATTGCTTCCCAAATTCTATTATTCACATCTACTTGTTATTTGCCATGTCATTATTTACATTTCAGTTGGTTAGATTAATGTAAGAATTGGTATATATTCTTGGTTTATTTAGCAAGATGTGGCTGATTCCGTACATAACTCGTCCATGATGTTATAGATTAGTGATTGCTAATGATTATCTTCCTCTCTAAAATTCATTATAATAGCTAGCCGAGGCATGGTTGAGTTGGTTACTGCGGGACATAACTTGCTATAATGGGCAAGGGTTGATTCTGAGTAAAGCCGAATGAACAACCCTCCCCCGCGGTGAGCAACTACAACTTCTCGATTTACCTCCTCATAGATGGCTGACCGTGTGGGGCTGTTGGGTGGCGGATTCCACCTTTTGCTACAATTATAATAGCTAGATAGGAATTCTATCATACACTTTTCAAATAAGATTATATGCAAATAATTCTTTTCTCAATATTTCTTCGGTAGTTTTCTTATGAGTCATAAACCAAAAAATATATATACTTATTGAGACTTGTTAGAGAAGCTTACAAATAATTTATAACATATCAGTACTATTGTGCAAGTTAAACATACCACTCGGTGACACTTGATTGTCCTGTTGAGGTTGGATCATTTTGGCTGTTATTAAACCTGTACATGGTATACCTGGAGTTCTTTCATATTTATTCCAATTGTGTAGGCCCTTATGTTGGTTTAACTATTTTTGTGCAGCTCTCTTTCAAATTTCCATTATGCACTATTTTTATAGCATCTATTCTTTGATCCTCTCTGTGTAATTAGATATACTTGAAAGAGAGTGGCTCGAGAAGTTCTGAGGCAACTTTACTTGCTATCGGAGGTCGATATGATCGTTTGATTCAACAGACATGGGAAAGTGAATATGTAAGTTATAGAAACATAAGTTGTTTGCCAGTCAATGTACAGGCGCTTCGGGTATAAATTTATATTTCAACAGCTTAATTTTATACTAGGATGGTTTCATTTGGAATTGTACTGGCTATACATACATTAGGAGTTGGTATCTATTTGAGCCATACAGTTCTAGTTTTGGTTTAGAAGAAAAATATGGTTTGTATAAATTGTGTTATTAATTGCTATAGATTACAATAACTATTTTTATCAGAATAATAGGCACAGGATTAGGTCTTATTTGTATGTAACACTCTTTTTCAAATTGGAACAATTGACCTAGTGTGGGAACAATTGACCTAGGTCTCATCAAGTAAATAACAAATTTTAATTTCTCTCTCTTTTTTCTTCCCCTCTATTCTCCCCTAATCCTTTTTCCCTCAAGTAAACATAGCCCTAGTGTTCAGGTAATGGAATTATGTTACCAATCAATTATAGATCTGTGTTGTTATGACTTGTATGGTTTGTGTATCTGCACATTTGTTTGTTGTACAATTTCTTGGTCAAGTGATTTGCCATAGGATTATTCTTACTTAAAGTTAGGCTATGGTTCCTTATCAAAACTACGATGCTGTTTCTTTTTGCAGAGATCTATCGCACCTGGTGCTGTTGGAGTTAGCTTTGCTTTGGAGAAAATTCTTTTGCTTTCTTCAGTAGAAATAATGCCTTCCAGGTCTCCACAAAGCTGTTCTATACTTAAATAATTACAAGTTCTAAATGTTCTTGTGAGTGTTGTTGATTTCTTCTTCTTTTTTACTTGGAAAAGTAAATTGCTTTGAAAATTCCTTTATCAGATATGAACCAAATACCCATGTTCTTGTGTGCTCAAGGGGAGGGGGTGGACTGCTGCAGGAGCGCATGGAACTTGTTGCAGAGTTCTGGGAAGCAAACATAAAGGTCATCAATATGAAAAGTTCAGCTATCCTAGTACTCTGTTGTGGAATTTCTTATTCAAAAATTTATATTATTTTGAAAAAAAGAAATACAATTGTTCTCAGGCTGAGTTTCTTCCCCAGAAAGATCCGAGTTTCAAAGAGCAATATGAGTATGCTAGTGAGAATGATATTAAATGTCTAGTTATAATAACTGAAGCTGGTCTATCACAAGGAAGTCTAGTGAAGGTAATATTGATCCTTTTTAATAGCTATTTAGATGATGTTTGATTCTTTGGAAGGTGAATATATAGTGATAGGTATCCCCTAGTTTAAGTTAAATTGCTTGAAATAATTCTCCGATCATCTGATTTTTATTCACATGCAATTTTCAAAATTATTTATTTTTATACTCCCAATCAGCAGGAATATTAAAGGTTGCAAATTGAGATATTCCCAAGGCTTCATGTATACTTCTGTAGCCTAATTATCTTCTTGGTTCTAGTATATGCATTTTAACTTAAATCTTTTCTTTATCCAAACCTGCACTTATTCCCTTGCTTTATTTTGTGAGTTTCATCCATACTAAAGTAGTATAAAACTCGATCCCACGACTTTTAGGTAATCCACTAAGGTCAAGGAGAGGTAGTAGAGAACTCAATCCTGTGACCTTTAGGTTATCTACTGAGGTCAAGGACAAATAATAAAGAATTCAATCTCATAACCTTTAGGTAATCCACTAAGGAGGTCGGGGACACACAATAGAGAACTAGATCCTGTGCAACACTGCTAGGTTTTGACATCGAGTTCAAGGCCCTAGGTTCCGTAAGAAAGTAGTACTATGGGCGTAAGTGAAAAGTGTTACATTACTTCTTGAGTACTTTTCCTTGGTAGTAAGCTCCTGAGCTAAGGTTTTAAATCACCATGAATGATCCTTCCTATTTGGGGTTGAGCTTACTAACTCCTCCCACATGCTTAATTCTTCAAAGGATTAGGTCTCCAGCTTTGAAAGAACGTAGCACCATCATCCCGTTGTAAGCCCAAGAGACTCGCCCTCTATAGGATTCCATCTTGGTGGCAGCCCTTCTCCGTTTCTCTTCCACAAGTTCCAAGTTGAGATTTTTTGAGCAAATGAAAGACTACTTTTGGAACCTCTACTGCACAAAGTATACACTTTGGTAAAATTTGAAATCACGAATTGCAGCTTGATAATATCAAACTAACTGCACAATTGGTAAAATGTCAAAATTAGGAAGACACCGGAAGAGTGAAGGCTGGAGAAAGGAAGTGAGTAAATATAGTTTTCATTCAGATAGTTAAATTCGGTATTAATCCGAGGAAAATTTAAGAAATCGTATAACGTTTTTTCTTTTTGGTGCATGAGTCTATTTTTTTATCTACATTCGGTTAAATGATACCTATCATAAAACTTCTTTCTGTTTCCTCATACTAATATTAAAATGCTTGCGTTGTCAGGTTCGTCATCTAGAATTTAAAAAGGAAAAGGAAGTTGAGAGAGAAGAGATTGTGAAATTTTTAACAGATTCAATATCTACACAGTTCAGGAACCATACATTTTGGACATGATTGTATCCCAGGTTTGTTTCAACTGTTGAGTATTTTCACTTTCAAGCCTCCATCAGTTTTTATTATACAAGTTGAGAAATGAATAGATTAAAAAAAACCTCATGGAGAATTTCATTATGCGCCCACAGGTATTCCCTCTTGGGAAATGTCCCTACAGTTTCATAT
This sequence comes from Kaempferia parviflora, assembly GCA_037177295.1. Lineage (NCBI taxonomy): Eukaryota > Viridiplantae > Streptophyta > Magnoliopsida > Zingiberales > Zingiberaceae > Kaempferia > Kaempferia parviflora. The sequence goes on along the minus strand of JBAMIE010000016.1, from coordinate 9,971,866 downwards.
TCTTGCCAAAGATTACCTTTATGTTCATTTCACTTGCAAAGTTATATTTCGGCAAAATTGTTGTTTCTGGATTGTTATTTACAAAATGTCCAAAAAATGCCAACGGAACTGTGGGTGGTAAGGATTGGCATTTTGATTTCTTGAATTTGTTATCCAATAAGGAGATGTCAATGAAAATTTCATTAATAGAACAAATAACAAAAAGCAAAGAGTGAATGATTGAAATATAGAGTTCAATGTCTGGATAAGATTCATATACAGGGACCTAAATAATTCCAATTGTTGTCACACCTCTATAGATGAATTCATGATTGTTTAAGTTTCAAAGAGTTTACTCCATATATCTGGGAAATTTCAGATAATTCTAGATTTATTCAACACTTTGGAGAGCAACAGTATGAAACACTATAGTATGCTCCAGATCTAAAACTATGTTGTACTTGGTTTTTTCGATTTTTCACTAATATCAACCATCTTTCATACATACAAGTATGTATTCAAATTTGTCGGCCTCTAAATGTGCATAAGTTGTACTCAAAATTTACTTGATAGATCAATCCGGAGGGAAGGGTGTTTACCTCTAGGATTAATTGGGCGAAGCCTCAATACTTGGATTATCAAACAAAATTATATATACATTCAAATTTACAGCTGTTTGATAATTTTAGTTTTACATATCTTATAACCAACATTCACAATGCTTAATACTAAATCTACAACAAAGTACTGGATTTACACATACAAGATGAACTCCTCACATATTATGTGGTATTTCACCATATTCCACCCAAATTGAAAGACTTGCACACTAACATGAAAGCGAGGCAAACAAAGTTTTGGAACTCAGCAAGAAAAGCTAAAAGTGAATACCAAGAATGCAATTTGAAAGACAGATGTCAAAAGTTTTAGGGCAAAATGATCAATTTCATATCAAACTTGTATAAGCATATCATAGAAAAAGTGGAGATGACTAATGAAGATTTTATACTAGCATTACAAGGATACCAAAAATTGCAAGGTTTAAATGTTGAATATCAAATTTTTGCTCTATTTAATTTGCTAGTTGTAATTTGTTTCAGATTTCAGACACCAATTTATTAGCTTTGAAAGGCCATTTGAGATTAATTAGGATTTGATTGAATCCATCAAGTAGGTGTGGTATGCATGGAGTGCCAGTGTGCCACCCAATACTAGCACACATTCGGACAGCACTAATGCCTCCACTGCCTGACCCTTGCATATGAACAAGACATCACTGCGCCCATCACTTCATGCAGCTTGTGCAACACCAACTTGTCATGGTTTCTTTGTTGCACTTGCAGAGCGCTGCTACTACTACCCAATTGTCATGCATGCACAAGGCACCGCCTCGGCCAAATCCCTTGTGCACTCTAGACACCACTACACATGAGGCTCTATTGTCGACTCTCGCACACGTGTATTAAGATTAATCATTTGCTGTTGTTGATTTCTCTTTCCATACCATGTGGATCGGAACCACTAGTAAATGGCAGTTTCCTTCCTCTCCGACAAGTCAGTGGCATTCCCTCTCTTTCGGGTTCACTTCATTCCAGACCCTTTTTTCCACAGTTTCCTTTTTTAATCACACTAGAGGTACTTGATGACATAAATGGCCAAGTTTCCTCCACTCCTACCTATGTTTTTGATTTAGTGTTTCCCTTGGATTGGAAAGCAAGAAGGGGAGCTTTGGTGCAACGGGAAAGTTGTTGCCGTGTGACTTGGACATCACGGGTTCGAGTCTCAGAAACACCCTCATGCAAAGCACGGTACGGCTGTGTACAATATACCCTTTCCTGGGACTCTGTTTCCTTGCGATTCTACATTGACGGGAGCTTTATGTACCGGGCTGCTCTTGTATTGGAAAGCAACTGATAACAGATTAAATTTGGGTAAATGATCCAATGAGCATTTTTCTTGGTGGAACTGTTGAATGATGGACCTATATTGGACCTAATTCGTGTTCATTGTTCAGGCTAGTGTTTGCACCGTTGGAATCCTAACATTTGGTTTCCTAGCTAGGTATGAGTGTATGTTATTTAATTTGTATTTTAGAATTTGAATGGTTATATGATTTATTAATTGGAGATTTAAGGATTGGACATTCATTTAAGATGTTACTCTTTAAATTGGAATGCACATGGATTTGTGAATCAAGATGGCTCCATTAATCTTGGATATAGGAGTTATATATCTATTGATGTAGTATTTCTTTATTATGTATTGTTTACATTTTATGCTCTTTCTGAACTATACTTGTATTGATTATGTAGAGAACTCGGCCAAAAGGAGCACTCCGACCATGTGAGCTTTTTGAATCTTTCCTTACATTTGTAAGGTGGGTAAAATCTACTTCTTGACGTCTTGTTCATAGATCCTGTGTATAGAAAAAAAAAATGAAACTTGATATAGGTTCCTTGATTTTAATTAGAATCCAATATTGTTTTGTTCTTCGGCCAATACAATATAGAATAAATACGGAAAAGAAATATTCATTTCCAGTCTATCATTATTTAAAGACTTAATCTAGTTTAGGTGCAAGAAAACAAGATAGTGAATCTAGTTTTTTAAAGGAGACCAATATGTTGTAATGACTATTTTTAAAGGAGATCAAAACAATTTTGATTTAATTAATTGAATTCAAAATGGTTGGGTTCGACTATTGGCTTGTTGCTTTCGTATGCGAATTGACTTGAGGGAGTTGTTAAATGAGTAGTAATATAGTTTTTACTGGTTGATACTTGTTTTTCATGCTTGATGTGTTTTTCTACGCTTGTAAGCTTTCATTGTGAAGACATGTAATAACACTGTTAAATTAGTGAAATACTTGAACTCTAATATAAAAGGTATTCCTTTAAACTAATCATTCTTTAAATGGGCTGGGTTGGGGGTGTAAATCAATCGAGCCGGTTTGTAAGCTTTTTGAGTCGGCTTGAAAAATATTATATTTGTATTTGAAATTATTAAATTTGAACTGAACTTGAATATGTTCAAATATTTTTTAAGATGAATTTGAGCGAATACTATTTTATTCGATTGTTTACAAGTCGCTCGCGAGCCGAACTTGAATTAAATTTTAATTATTTGAATATAATTTTAATTTAAATATATTTAAATTAAGATTTGAATTATTTTAACTGAACTCAAATATTAATACTTTTATATTATTCGGTTTGATTTAATTCCTTTACACCCCACGTCCCCACCCCTAGGCTGGGTTATAAAAACTCTTAAATAAAAGGTATTTTTTAAACTAATGACTCTTTACATATGAAATAGCTATAAGATGTGTAAATTTGAAAGTGTAATATGAATAAAATGACCAAAATGGTCACTGTGTTGAATGGTGAAATAAACGCTCAAAAGTGAATGCTTCAGGCCTAGGTATATGATTAGCGCTTTTAGACCGTCTCCAATCATAAACTCTATTTTGGTATATTTTTTTACACCAATTTGGTATCATTCCAACACTAAATAATTTTTCAACTCCAACTAATATACATCATTTTTACACTAAAAGAAATATTAATTTAGTTACATCTTATAATTTATTATTCAACATACATATTAATTTGTTAATTTTTTTTGTGATAATAATAATTATTATCAAAATTAATAATTTTATAGTACATAATAACTAATTTTTATGATATCATATTTTTAGTTACAAGAATATAAAAATTTATAATTTCCTTCTTAATTTGGTGAAATAATTTAGTAGATATACTAATATTCAAAGATAATATACAACCATAAATAATTAAGATAAAATAATTTCACAAAATAAATAAC
>JBAMIE010000016.1:9912285-9927173 GCA_037177295.1 Kaempferia parviflora | reverse complement strand
TTTCTTCTACATTGGGGTCCGAGTTATTATTAATAACTAATTAACTTAATATGATTCTAGTACATAATATTGTTAATTATCAATAATTAATTAACTTAATTATTAGAAATTTATATCCATCAACTTTCTTATTATAATTAATTAATCTGAATCTCATAAATGTAACATAACTAAATTAATTAAATCTAACTAAATTAATTCTAGTCACATCCGAATTAAATCAAATAATTTTCTTAAATTAACACTATTAATTTTAGACACTACATCTATTCAAGAGGCACTAGCTGTTCCTGAATGGAGAAAGGCTATTCTTGAGGAAATGCATGCCTTAAAGCTAAATAATACTTAGAGTTTGGTTGAGTTACCACAAGGGAAAAATAAAGTTGGTTGCAAATAGATATTCATGGTGAAATATAAGTTAGATGGTTCAACTGAAAGTTACAAAGCTCGCCTTGTATCCAAGGGATTTTTACTCAAACTTATAGCATTGATTATACTGAGACATTTGCCCTTGTTGCCAAACTTAACACTGTTCGGATCCTTCTATCATTGGCAGCAAATCTTGATTGACCACTGCATGAACTTGACATAAAAATGTATTCTTGAATGGTGAACTTGAAGAGAAAGTCTATATGAGCCAACCCCCGGGATTTGAAGAACATCTGGGAAATTACACTGTTTGAAAACTTAACAAGTCTATCTATCTATGGTTTGAAACATTCTCCACATGCTTGGTTTGACAAATACTCTAAGGTTGTCAAGAAACTTGGATATATGCAGGGACAAGCTGATCATATGCTCTTTGTTAAACATTCTGACGAAGGAAAAATCACTATTCTTATAGTGTATGTTGATGATATCAGAGTCACTAGAAACAACAAGGAAATGGAGAATATTAAAGTCATGGTGGCAAAGAAATTTGAAGTTAAAGATCTCGAAGAACTAAAATATTTTTTTTGGGAATGGAAATTGCTAGGAGCAAAAAGGTATATATGTTTCTCAAAGAAAGTACATTTTAAATCTGTTGGAAGAAACCAGGATGCTGGGGTGCAAACCAAGCAATACACCACTTGAGCAAGGAAATAAAGAAAGAATGTTTGAGGGAGATCCGGTGGACAAAGAAAGGTATCAACGCCTTGTTGGAAAACTCATTTATCTCTCACACACTCACCCTAATATTGCTTTTTCAGTGAGTCTAGTAAGTCAATACATGCATTCAGCATGTCAAGGCCATCTCAATGCAATTTATAGAATTCTAAGATATTTAAAACAAACTCCTAGGAGATGGTTATTTTTTGCAAGCCTGATGATCGAAAAGTGAGTACTTACATTGATGCCAATTCAATCAAAGATTGAAAGTCTACCTCCGGATATTTGTCCGTTCGTCTGGGGGAATTTAGTAACATGGCAGAGCAAAAAAACAGTGAGTTGTGGCAAGAAGTAGTGCAGAAGCAAAATATCGAGCTATGGCTCATGGAGTGTGTGAACTAATTTGGATTAAAAGAATTATGAAGAGCTGAAAATAAATCTTGAAAGCCCTATGATGCTGTTTTGTGACAACAAATCAACCATAAGCATAGCTCATAATTTTGTTCATCATGATAGAACCAAACATGTTGAAGTTGATACACATTTCATCAAGGAAAATTTGGAAAAAGGTTGAATACATCCCTACTTCTCATAGCTGGCTGACTTACTCACAAAAGGACTATCAGAATGGACCCATGAAATTTTTGTCAGCTAGCTTGGCCTTATCAACATTTATAGTCAAGCTTGAGGGGGAGTGTTGAAGTATCAATTAAAATCAATTGGTATCAATCTATTTGATATGATTGGATTTTAATTTTTTGTACATTTGGTAGGATACTATTTGTTTTTCCATGATTTTTGAGATTGATAGACTCATTGTATCTATAAAAGTGTATTCTACTCATTATTGAAGAAGAACAATTTTCCCTCTTCTTTTTTCTTCCTCCTTTCTACGCCACTTTTCTAAATTATTTCCATATTGTATTTGTAGATATGAGTTCAAGTGGAGCATATTAATTGCTAACATTCGGAGTTTATGGCTGTATATAGAGGTGGGTAAATCTATCTTTTGACTTCTATATATATTTCTTTATACATGAATAAATTGATAAAATGGATTATCTATGTTTGTATAACTATTTTCAAAAAGCAAATTAAATAATATTCTAAAATATGAAATATATTTTAAAATAATTAAACCATTGGATGGTAAATAATTGATATTCTTTCATGTTCACATGTGAGTTCATATAGGGGTTAAGATGGGAAGTGTTGTTTTTAAAAACTATAATGGATATTTTGAATTCTACTTTAGTTGATACTTTGTCATTTTAAATCATTGGAGGATAAAAATTCATATTCTTTCATGTTCACATGTGGGTTCATATAGGGGTTAAGATGGAAAGCGTTGTTTTTAAAAATTAAAATGGATATTCTGAATTATCCTTTAGTGATACTTGTCATTAGATTACTTGACTTCTATACTACTTGATCTAAATATAGATACTTGAATTTTCATATTGTTGGCTCTTATTTATAGACCCTATGATGAAATATCTCCATATAATTTATACTAAAAAGGTTAGTTTAGGTTGGTCGTTTAAACTAATTGATGAGAAGCGAAGTTATAATAGGATAATTATAGTAAAAAAATTAAATTAAAATAATAAAGACGTTAAATGGAGAAAAGAAAGTACTAAAAAGTGAAAATTCTAAATCTAGCCTTATATCAAAGTACCTGACCGCCCACATGCGGATGTGGTAGCTAGTAGTCGCCTACTGTCAATATTTATCTGTGCAGTCATGCTATATTGTTGCGTACCATTGATGAGGGGCTTTTAATCCAAATGTTAGATGACGTTATTAGTCGATTTACTAATAGTTTGATTTAGCTAGCAGACTTTATCATTAGTGTCATTTATATATGCTGATACTTTGACATTTATACATGTTGATTCAATAATGATAATAGTAACTTTAAATACTGATAAACAATCAAAATAAAAAATAACAAATTATTAAAGATATATTTATATAACCATATATATATAAATTAAAGAATTTAAAGTTGTAATATGAAATGGTGACTTACTTTAGTTCTTTTACCTCCTAAACAATATTAAAATTTGTGCATCTATTCTAATTACCCACTTAGCAATTTTGTATTTACTATCTGCTTTCCTTAACCTCCAATTTTACAAGCAAAGGCATCCTTTTGATATCATAGTTGGTTTCAACTAGTGAGTTGCTCAGAGATCTTGATCTCTTGATTCTTAATTTGATTTTTGCTTCGTTGTATTTTTGTCTTGTTCACCTACTATTTTATTTGTACTTGTAAAAAAAAATTATATAAAATCTATAAAATTCATTGAATTTCCTAATTATTTTGAGTTAGTACATCATTGATTGGCTCTTGGTTCCCTTATATCACATTGCCACCAAGTGAGAAATTACAACCCCAAGGACGTTTTTTAAGCCAAAACACCATCAATTTAAGAATTGAGCACTAATGCCACGTCCTTTCTCTTTTGTATAAGTTGGTCATAAATTAAAATTAAGAAAAACAATCCAGTCAAGTTGTTCAGTTTTTAAGACAAAATTAACCCTACATCCATGTCCTTTGGCTTTTGTATAAGTTGGTCATAACTTAAAATTAGGAAAAACAATCTAGTCAAGTTGTTCATTGAAAACAAATTGATAGGGTGTTTTTAAGACAAAATTGACCCTAACTCAAAAAATCCTCAACAAAGGTGCCCTTGTTGGGAATTTTGCATTAGTGGGGACCCTAACAAGGTAATTAAAGGAACTTTATTCAAAAAATCCTCAACAAAGGGGCCTTCATCGGGAATTTTATATTAGTGGGGACCCTAACAAGATAATCACTTCCACACAATAGATTGACGAAAAAGGAAATATGAACAAACTAAGAATAGAATGTTTTCTTTGTTCAAGTTTTCATTAGGAATTAATAGTACAACTCAACCTTTTCTTACAAATTTGAAAAAAAAAGACTTCTCTATTCAAGTCTTCTTTGACAACGACTAACACAGCCTAGCAATTTTTTGAATAGGAATTTTCTTTGTTCAAATCTTCGAAACCTAGATGATCTAGAAATCTAAAAGAACGAAAGAAAATTGAGTTTGTAGAGAATTAAAGAATTAATGTAGTCAGACTAAGGCATCTAAAATGTGGATGAAGAAAGAAACTACCCAAGGTTGATAAATGTTTGAAAACGCAGAGGATACAACATACAATTTAGATTTAATGGAGTTTGTTGAAGAAACAATGAACCAGTGCTCAAATATTTGGATGAAATCTGGTCAGCAGCAGACATGGTAGAAGCCGAGATGCAAAGAATAGGAAACTTCCAATACCAGCTGTGAGAGAAGCCATTCTCTGCTTGTGAGGTGATAGTTGTCGCACGAAGACATTGTTAAGAACCCGAAAGAGACTGACAATAGTGGCATAACAACCTACCGGTAAATGCATGCTCAATGAGCATGCAAGAACATAGATATGCTTGGAATGTTTGATCAAGGGCGAAGCTTAATATGATGACGTGTCTCAATCTCAGCACAAGTTCCACTTCCAAGAAGACCATAGCTCATCGATAGTTCATCGGAAAAGGAGAGGAGAGAACAGATCGATATGAGGAGGGCTTTTGGTAGCAACGTTGATGGTGTTCGTCTCCCATAAGGAAAATATGAAAATCTTAACTCAAAAAAAAAAAAAAGAAAAAGAAATGCTAGCCCTATTAAGTTTAGGGGAAAAAATATTAGTTTACATATGTATAATATATAATATATACATATAGAATTAATCTTGTACATCAAAAACCCTAAAGAAAAAACTCATACGCCTACAAAAACCAATAATACCTATTTAGTTATTTCTTTAACCCTATTTTCTTTCCGATAAACATATGTTTTTATCATTCCTTGACATTGGATTAACCAATTCCTATCATCCACAAAAATGTTACCCCATCCAAAGTTCTAATAGAATTATATAATTGTGAATTAGCTTTTCTATGGCCCACTGCCTAAAATTAATTAATTGATGGATCCATTTTTTTGTGTTATAACCTCTATGATGTATTGACTAAGCAACAACAATTTTCACAAATAAAAGGAGATCTACAATCTGCAGAAAATTTATATACTTGATAAATAAACCTCTAAGAAAAGGGAATGCAGACCTTCATCTGCTTGGAAAAAACATTAGAATGGAAACAAATGTTCCAGGTAGAGACATACATGCGCCCATGGTACAAAAATGACCTTTCCAGAGCACATGAATAACTATGAGAAAGTACCTGAAAGAAAATTAATGTCAAAATCAATATATAGGCTTATAAATTATGAGAAAAAAGTTTTGTATTAGGAGGGTTTCTCATAAAGTAGAAAGAGTTGCCTCATCCAGAGGAAGGTTAAATATGGTTTGTAGAGGCCCAGGTTTACAGCAAAATTCTGAAGATTTCCTTCTGCGGGCATCTGCAATGATGAAACTACTAAAAGTCCTAAAAAATAAGAAAAGAAATATCTCAGTAGACTTCAATTGGAGCTTCTACTAACAACAATTTCTGCTTGTTTGACCAGAATACAGATTATAGCAATCAAATGGCAAAGAAAGTAGATATAGAACATTGTCTGTGGTGTTTAAGCAAGAAAGTTTGGGAAGCTTAAGAGACAATTGCTTGCTAGAATGTATAAAACTCAAGTTCAAAAATGGATACTGAATGAGATTGTCTACAAGTAAAATATTGCCTAATCTGTAAATATTAAACTGAGAAAAAAGACCAAGGATTAAAATCTCGAAACGTGTTGGTCTACTTGGGTGACATTTTTCATTCCGCCTACCATTGGCACACGAGAAGTTATGAAATCCTCAGCATGGAAAGCGGAACCTAATGTCTGCCTTTTCAACTTCGTTGTGAGATGATTCTCCTTTGATAGTGCATTTTGTGAGAAGTTCATACTTCTTGGAATAGTTTGTTGCATCGAGTTCCTATTTTAAGAATTCTACGCGTGCTCCTCCTCCTCTGCCAGATGTCACGACACAAGAAGCTTTGATTTGGTTCCTTTATGTCAAACCCTCCTCCACAGAAATCCTAACTTCCTCGTCTAGCACCAGTTCACGTGTCATGACTCACCTTTGTCCAGTGAAAAATAGTGTTTTGCAACTCATGTTTATTTGTGTTAGTGACGTCTCTCCACTCCATAAAGCTTCTTTGTCTCCTACTCCCCTTTCCTCTTTCTCCTCTTCTTTTTCTTCTTTTCCCTCCTCTTCCTCTTCTTACTCTTCCTGCTTTCTTCTGTCCCCTCCTCTCCTCACTAGAGTGATCACTATTTGTTGGCACGGACAAACCAACACGAAAAGTATTGTTCTAACTAGGAACCAAAATCTCCAAATCTAAAAGACTACTAATCAACAACTAAGTCTTATCCCACTATGTGGAATCGGCTATATTGATCCCTTCTTGTGCCACTCTAGTCCCTAGATTTACCAATTTGTTTCACTTATTTTTCATAGCATACAAAATCCTTTATGAATGTCTTTTACAATCAAGTTTACTTAATGAATTTTCTTATTTCATGATGAAGCGATTGTGTTGTTTATAAATGTAAATTTTGCAACATATGTTTCAGATGTATAAATGTTTTCTATTTAGCAAGTACTGAAGAAAATGTCATCTAATCGTTATGGGTTCCATGCATACCTTCTTTAACCATGCATACACACTTGGGAAGTAATAAAAATTATCTGAGCGCCCTAGGGAAGGAGAATAAAGGATCTAGATATCACATCTAGAGTCTGCCAAACAATCACACTTAAAACTGGCAATCACACCGTAAGTTAAAAATTTAGGTCATCATTCAATATTGTGATTGATACAAATCCCTTTGATGCAAGAAGATTTCAAATATACTATAAGAGAAAAGAAAAAACCTAATATAAAAGAACAAGAATATTTTGGCTATAAATATGTAATAGGGATAACAATCTTAGTTAGAAACAACAGACTCATTCGTGTCTAGCTTTTAAGTTTTTTTAGCTCCAATTTTTGCTGGCCTCCATGTTTACTTAGTCCCGACTCCCAAGTAAACTTAGTGATACGGTATAAGTAGACTCTAGGCTTAGCCTGGGACGCCTAAATTCAAGGTGACGTGGTGGTCAAAGGCCAACGTGGCAGTTAAGGCCTTCGAAAAGGTCTAGGGTTATGCAAGCTCGAGTCAGTAACCCAATAGGACCCACCCCAGCTCCTCATTGAACAACAGATCAGATCACAAGGTCGTTCGCTGGTCGGAAGCAAAGTCGGACGGTTCGCTGCCGGGAGCACAACGTCCCACTCCTAGTTACGGTCTCTTAAATCTTTATTCGAGCGGCCCAAGGACTTAGTAGCCCCTCTTGAGCCTTATTCCTCACTATCTGGAAGGCTTGCTCATGAATATTGTCAATCTCCCTTATTCTAGCATCCCCACTTTATGCAAGACTCGTGGCCCCTTGAGCCATAGCCCGGTCGGCTAAGGTACTCTGATTAAACGCTCTAAAGAATTGTCTACCGTTACTAAGATGGTCCGCCCAAAATTAGACCTAATCCCTCGTAGCCTCCATGCCATATGCGGATGGTCCGCCCGGGAATGATCCAAACCCCATCAACATCTCTATGCCACATGCGGATGGTCCGCCCGTGAATGACCTCAAACCCATCATCTCTATGCCTCATGCATATCTGAGTGGCTCACTTTCCGTTAGTACGTCTTCTCAGATAATAGTCTTCCGGGAGAATCATAACAGCTTGTCAGAATAACTGTCTGGTAGAGAATATTCCGCTAGTATGACAACCAGAAGCTTCTTCTAGCACATGAGACTTTCTGGTCTCCTGGGTGTTCGAACATCGACTGGGCCTCCTCCAGTTCCTCCCGCCAGCCCGTGTAGCCCGATATGGTTTCTTGGCTAGTATTAGCTTGCGTGCCAGAGTTCTCCCTCCGACATGGTTACTGCAGCAACCTTGATGGATTTCTTGCAAGTTATAACCTGCAACGTCCGGGTCAATGCACTTAAGGAAGGGCTGCAAAAATCCACACTTGCACAGTTGATCCCCGATAAAGACGAAACGATGGGACAACTTCTTGGTATGTTGAGTTGTTTCCACATCTTTGGGCAGGATCCTCTGCTGTAGATAAAGGATGATAGGAGCTCTCCAATCAATTAGCTCCTCCATATTTGTTTACAAGTTGATTTTGACTATTAACACCTTTTGAGCCCAGGCTTTCCAATGTCTAGGTCGCTAAAGAGCTAGCCAGCTTGGCCAACTCGTCCGCCTTATAATTATCTGATCGGGGTATTTTGACCAGACTGACGTCTTCAAAGCTCCCTTTTAATTTTTCATATGTCTCCTTGTACATTTGCAACCTTTCACTGTTAACCTCGAAATTGCCCGTCAATTGTTGAGCCACCAGCTGAGAGTCCGAGTACACAATTACCAGGAGCGCGCCAACCTGCTTGGTTACATGCAGACCAGCTAACATGGCTTCATATTCAGCCTCATTGTTAGTAGTTCAGAAATTCAATCGAATGGCTAAGGACAGGATATCATCCCTGGGAGATATGAGCAACAAGCCTGCTCCGCTACCCTGCCTGGTGGAAGATCCATCTACGTACACCTTCCACGTCCCCTTAGGCTCTACAGGGTGGATTTCAATCATGAAGTCAGTCATGGCTTGGGCTTTAATGGTTGTTCGTGGTCGATACTGTATGTCATATTTGCTTAACTCAATCATCCACTTGATAAGCCGACGAGATGCAATAGGGTTTGTGAGCACTCTTCCCAAGGAACTATTGATCAATACTATACTGAATGTGCCAAGAAGTAATGTCGTAAATGTCTCACAGTGAGCACCAATCCATAAGCTAGCTTCTCGAGCTTAAGTCTCGATTCTTTTTAACAAGTGGCTGAAAAAATACACAAGTTGTTATACATGTTCTTGCTCTCTCACCAAGGCAGCCCCTACTACATTGTGAGTAGCCGACCAGTATAGCCAAAGCAGCACCCTCATAACAAACTTGAAAAAAGATGGGAGAGTTTCCAAATGTTGCTTGAACTCCTCAAAAGCTTTGCCGCATTCATCATTCCATTGAAATTTAGCCACTTAGCGCAACACTTTGAAGAAAGGAAGTGCCCAGTCAGCCAACTTGGATATAAAGTGAGAGATCTATGATTCGCCGAATCAGCATCTACACCTCCCGGAGATTTACTGGTGGTTGCATGTCTCACAGTGCTTGCACCTTCTCCCTTCTCCGGATTTGCATCGATTCCCCTCTCGGTGACTAGGTATCACTTTCCTCCCTTGGCTCCGAAAATGCACTTCAAAGGATTGAGCTTCAACCCGTACTTCCGTAATATGCCGCAAGTCTCTTCCAAATCCGCTATTAGTTCCGATGCCCGGACGGACTTGATTAGGATGTCGTCTACATAGCCTTCCACGTTCCTACCAATCTGCTCCTTAAAGATTTTATCCATCATCCTTTGGGAGGTAGCTCCTACGTTCCTTAGTTCATAAGGCATGACCGTATAACAGAAAATACCATCAGTAGTGATGAATCTAGGGATTTGGTGATATCCCTAATAAGCATCCAGCATGCAAATTAATTCACATCCTGCAGTAGAATCCACCATCTGATCAATCCGCGGGAGCAGGTAGCAGCTCTTGGGACTTGCCTTGTTCAGATCACGAAAGTTGATGCATTCCCTCCACTTGCCGTTTGGCTTGGAGACCAGGATAACATTTGAAAGCCAGGACTGGAATTGTACCTCCCGAATGTGTCCAGCTTCCAACAGCTGTTCAACCTCCGAGCAAATGATTTTGTTCTGATTGGCTAAAAAATCTCGCTTTTTCTACTTAACAGGTCGAGAGTCTAGGAGAAGATGAAGCTTATGTTCTACCACAGAAGGGGCCACTGATAACTCATTTATTTGGCACAATATTTTGGTTGATATTGCATCACTTTGAGCTAATTGTATTTATTGATTGGTGCATCTTTGGTTGTTTATAAATTAGGAATTGTTTGGAGTTTAGTTTCATTTCTTCTCCCAATTCATGACATATTCCTCACAATGTGAATTTGGTCTTGTAGGAATTGAAATTGGAACATGGTTCAAGTAGAAATTGGAACATGGTTCAAGTGATTCAAGTCATCTTAAGAGGAGGCAACCAATTCAAAGGAGTCTTGGTTCAATTAACCAAGAGAAGGAACCCACAATCTCCCTTGGATTTAATTTGAATCCAATCCACTTGAAGAGTCAAACCCAAGCTGAATCATACTCCCAAATCCCTAGCATTTGTCCTAAACCAAACCCAGTTTAATTAAACCTGAGTATAAAAGAAGAGTTTCTCGCGGATAAACAGTGTCGCCGGTACTGTTCATCCGCGAATCTGCATTTTCTTCGCACGCCGACATCCCCAAGCATTTCCGATCGTCTTCTCAGTTTGCTCGGTCAGTGGTGGAAGCTCAACCATCTGTTGGAACTCGCCTTTGATGCTGGAAAAATCGCTGAGGGTTTCACGGCGAAATCTGCGCCTGCTCTGTTTTTGAAGTTGAAGCTATTGGATCTGATTGGAAACAATAGATTCAACTCGTGTTCTTCATTCTTGATCATCGAAAGGGTTCTCCGGTGATTCCCAATGACTATTCAACCTTCAGCCATAGCAAATTCAATCTCGGAGCAGATTTCTCAGAAATTTCCAGCAACTTTTCAACTCTAGAATCTGTTTTTAGTTGTTCTTGATGGAGAGGGTTTCTCCAATGGATAGTACATCTACGAATCAAGAGGGTTTCGAGTCCGGATTCTTGTTTGACAGCAAGAGGATTGGTTGAGATTTGATTGCGATTTCGTTTGGATAGCTTAGACTAAATTTTACAGCTCTTGTTTGATTCTTAATTCTCTGCATATGATAGTTTCAGTTCTTAATTCAGTTGTCCTTTAGTTGATTTCGAATTACATTGTTAGTGTAACTATTTCTTGACATCAAGTTAATAAATAGTTTTAGTAAGTTAATAGTTGTTTGTTTTTAATTGCAGTAGGTTTATTTCTTGCTTAGATCAGATCTAGTTTATTGCGAGTGTTTTTCTTTAAGTGCATTTTATTTCTTCATCTAAAACTCGAAAACCCCCATTTGCTTATTAGAAAACCCAAAAAGAGATTTAAGTCTAGAGAAAGCATCCTATTACTAGTTCCTTGTGAGAGATCGACTTGGGCCCTATTCTATATCACTTTTCGTGTTTAGTTGAGGGTTTTCCACATTTTATTAATTTGAGGCTCAATTGTGACACATTGTGTGAGCCATTATCAACCGACACCTACTGTTCTGTCAATCGGGCATCCTCACTGATTCTCTACTCTAGTTGCTTACCTTTACTTACCGATTGCAGGCATCCTTGATCGGGTACCTTGACCCACCAGGGCTTCTTGGCAAATCTCAACCAATTTGGACTTCAGCCAGTTGTCAACCCAACTTGACTTCCTTCTGCTAGGTCTCAACCAACCTGGACTTCATGTCAGCTATCAACCTAGTTGAAATTCAGACTGGTGTTTTGGTTATTTAGACCTTATCAACTTTATTATCCTGCACACTTGGTAGACAGATTAGACACGCATAACATCTAACTTTAATTCATTTGTTAGTCATCAAAACTTGAGTTAGATCATTG
Source organism: Kaempferia parviflora (assembly GCA_037177295.1). Taxonomy (NCBI): domain Eukaryota; kingdom Viridiplantae; phylum Streptophyta; class Magnoliopsida; order Zingiberales; family Zingiberaceae; genus Kaempferia; species Kaempferia parviflora. Next base: position 9,915,431 of record JBAMIE010000016.1, on the reverse strand, counting down.
GTGTTAACTGCACCAACAACTAGTACATCACTCTCCCCTCATGCACTCTCATTCTCACCCCTACATACGGTCCTCATACTCTACTACATGACTCCATCCGTTGTGATCTCTCCTCCCATACATCATCTTTATCTCCTGGGATTCCTCCCACATACAGCTCTCATACTCTACTGCATGCCTCCATCTGTTATGGTCGCCCTTCTCATCTCTCATCTCTCCTCACTCCTCACTCCTCACTCCTCACTCCTCACTACACTCTCTCGGTGATGTCGCATGGGAAGCTCCATCCATGGCATCTAAGTGCTCCTATAGGTGTCCTGCATCCCATCAACATCCTACTCCAGTAGCCATCAGCATATCCCTCCAGCCAGTTGCTGGAGGGTGTCTATGTATCTGAATCATCTACCGCTGGGTGTATCTAAAGAGAGGTATCAACTGCCATGGTGGTATAGTGAGAACATGTTCACTTAATAAATCCACTAAAGTTCAAATGAGCCCGATCGAACCTCTCTACGTCCATCAATGGATTTCGATTGAAACTCATTGATGGACCTAGACGACTTAGATTTCTAAAATTTTACAATGTGATGGAAGTGTAGAATGTGTAAAAGGTAGATATGGTGAGAAATCTTAATCCTAGATCTCCTATACGAAGTTATAGGCCCGTGCGAATTTGCACAAAGTCTGAAACTTTCTAAACCTGTTAAGAAATGTTAAAATTCATTTACGATGATAACAAAGGGCACATTTGGACTCCTAGGCACTACAGAAACCTACATGAGTTGGAACGAGCCTAATCAGAGATCTTTAAGTTCATCAATGGATTTTGACCAAAACCCATTGATAGACTTAGACGACTTAGATTTCTAAAATTTTATAATGAGATGGAAGTATGAAGTATGTAGAAGGTAGATATAGTGAGAAATCTTGATCATGAGTCTCCAACACAAAGTTATAAGTAATAGAAACTAATAGGTAGAGAAAAGATCATTGCCATTAATAAGCCCTGCCAATTTGCACAAAATATCAAACTTTCTAAACCTTTTGAGCAATCATACTGGAAATCCTTTATGATAATAACGGAGGACACATTTGTACTCTTGGGCACTACAGAAACCTACATGAGTGGAATGAGCTTGATCAAAGTTCTCTAAGTCCACCAATGAATTTTAACCGAAACCTATTGATGCATTTAGGGTATTTGGATTTTTAAAATTTTGCCATGAGATGGGAGGTTAGTGTGTAGAAGGTATATTTGGTGTCCAATCTTGGTCATAATACACGTAAGCGAAGTTATGGTCGCATGCCAACAAACATAAACTGTGGTGCTTATTTTTAAAGACCAGCACTACAATGTTGGTCCTGATCATACATTGTTGTGTTGGTTTCTGAAGATCAGCACCACTGTGCCGCTAGTCTTTAGAAACCAGTACCATAGTCTGTGCTAGTTAGCACACGATCATAACTTCACCTACGTGTATTAGGACCAAGATTGGACGCCATATATACCTTCTACACACTCTACAATTTCATCTCATTGTAAAATTTTAGAAATCCAAGTCACCTAGGTCCATCAATGGGGTTTAGTCAAAGCTCATTGATGAACTTAAAGAGCTATGATCATACTTATTCCAACTCATGTAGGCTTTTATAGTTGCCTGAAGACAAAGGGTGTCCTCCATTATCATCATAAAAAATTCTCAACATTGCTCAGAAGGTTTAGAAAGTTGTAGACATTGTGTCAATTGACACGGGCCTATAACTTTATGTAGGAGGCTCAGAACTAAGATTTCTCACAAATCTAACTTCTACACACTCTACACTTCCATCTCATTGCAAAAATTTAGAAATCCAAGTCATTTAGGTCCATTAATGGATTTTGGTTAAAATCCATTGATGACCTTAGAAGCTTTGATTGGACTCATTCCAACTTCTATAGGCTTTACAGTGCCCTAGAGTTCAAGGGTACCCTCCGTTATCATCATAAAAGATTCTCAGAATTGATTAGAAGGTTTAGAAAGTTTTAGACTTTGTGCCAATTGATACGGGTCTATGACTTTGTGTAGAAGACTCTGTGGGTGCAATCATGATTTTGATATGTGTGTCAAATAGTTTAAGATAGGTTTCATATATGTTTGATATGTGTGTTTGAGTCATGCAGGACTGGGTGAATCACATATGATAAACTTGGTGCATCCAAGTATTATGAGCTCATCCTATAACTCGGGTCCTTGAGTTTGGTGAAGGATGGCGTGGAAGACATTCGAGGGACCGTCAGACGAGAAGCAACGAAATGGAGCCGAGGAAAGCAGACTTCAAGGCAACGTGAAGGATGACACGGAGAGGAGTCGCATGCTAGAGTGCATCTAAGGGACGAAGGCTGAGGAAGTAGGATTCAAGGGAAACTCCTGAGAGGGTGAGAGTTGAGTGTTATAATGTGCCAGTCGACTGGTAATGGTGCCAACCGACTGGTCCAAAGATGGCAAGAGCACAGAATGTTTCTATGCCTGAAGGTTGTTAAGACTAGTTAACTGGTAAAGATCCATTGGAAGTCGTTGAGCAGAATCTCAAATTCTACGAAGTGTCATTGGTTGTGTCCAACGGTCTCACTAGTCGACTAATGGTGTTGTTAGTCGACCGGTGCGTAGGAAATGAGTTGACACGGGGCTCTTTCATCTCTATTTAAAGGAAGCTTGGGGCATAGAAGAGGTTACTGATTCTTGTTGAATACTCCTAAGTGTTTGCCCTCAAGCTTCCAAGCTTAATACTCTTCTTCCAAAGCTCATTCTTAATCTTGTAAGAAGAAGAGTGCTTTGTGGGAGGTTTGCTCTACCGAGAAGGAGTAAGCATTAGCTGAAGATTGTCCGAGACTAATCGACTGACGGATTGTAGGATCGTCCACCTCAAGGATAAGCCGTAGAGTAGGAGCCCTACTCTTCAAACTACGTTACATCAAACGTGTTAGAGTATTGTTCCCTATTCTTTCCTTTGTTAAGTTTAATATTCCGTTGTGCACTAATGAATACGTAGGAAATGATCAATTTATAGTGGACCGTCTATCCAACCCCCTCTAGCCGGACCATTATCTCCCAACAGACTCAGGATTCGGATTTATCACCATATCTCCCTATTACACACTTCACACG